>CM075862.1:68474290-68728753 GCA_037975125.1 Latrodectus hesperus
ACCAAAGAAAATATACACGTGTAAATTTAATTTTTCATTAGCTGATTTTACATTTTAAAATCCACCAATAATATATTAGAGAAAACCTAATATATTATTGGTATATGTTTCCTGGTTGAGTACTTTCCAGTAGATGCAACTTTGCAAACTCTTCTTTCATCACGCGAGGACAAAGCTTTAGGTCTTTCCCCAGTATTCTTTTTATCATAATTGTCTTTCAATTAAAAAAATTGTTGACTACAGTCTTTGATCGTCCTATCTTTATCGCAATAGTACGACTACTCATTCCTGCTGAAGACAAAGCTTCGATCTGTTCCCGTTCATGATCAGTTAACTTCTAACCCTTCGCCATCTTCACAAAAATTACCAATACTTTGAAGAAACGTACGACAAATATGAAAATTGCTGCTAGTAGTTTCAATGGTAATTATACGATTATATTATATTTATTTTTTAAAAAAATGTCTGGTGGCCTTAAAGTTTTTACTCAGATTTTATATATACCAAGGCAGCGGGCCTGACTGCAGATAAGGAGATCCTGGGTAAGAATCACGGTTCGGGCATGGATGTACTTTCTCTCTCTATCTATCCTGTCTTTGTCCTTTCCTTGTATGAATGTGGAGTGAATGGTTGCCTACCCTATAAACGGGTCCCTATGGCATGTGTGTACTGAGGAAGTCGGACTCCACACCAAAATATGATTCAAATGGAGAAGTGGAGCAGCTCACCCCATATTGCCAGCCTAACTGGCACACGACAACAACAACTTTTACATTTTATAAGTTTTACTTTTAGAGATCAAACAATCCTCTTCATAGAATTATAATATACATAATAGGTCTCTTCACATCTCCGGAAGAAGAACACATTTCACCGTTCTAATCGAGAATTTCCCTGTTCAAATCGATAAGAATGGATATTGCTTTTATTTTTCTGTAAAGCATGAACATTTGTCGTGTGGATACTTTGTACTTCCTTGAACTTGCTACTTTGCGCCCTATGGAAATAGCTGTCTGACCTTTGAAAGTTCTTCCAGATGATGATTCGTGGGGATGTTTAAACGCTGTACAGCATCCTTTATCTCTTAGTGAATCTTGTTATCGATGTCATATCTATACAAGCAGTATGTATGAAATGAGGTGTATGAAATGTATAAATGAGTATCCTTGTATGAAATGAAGTGTGAATGGTTGCCTACCCTATAAACAGGTACTTATGGCATGTGTGTAGAGCAAAGTCATACTTGTTCTACACACATGCCATAGGTACCTTCATGGTGCTCTGATTAAAACGAAAGACGCTCCCAGTTGACTTAAATTCGCATAGCCAAGGTATAGCGAGCTTGGCTTGTCCAAGTGTCATTAGTAACAACAACAACAACATTATACCAAGAGAGCATATTTCAGCCCGGCTTTGAGTAAAAACACTTTTAAAGGTACATGTGCTTATACTGGCTTAAATATTACTATAATTATTAAGATAGAAAAAGAAGCTCTTTGATTTTTGCAAATTTTTCCTTCATTTTTTGGAGTTTTGTTGTTTTTTATAATAATAGGGAATAGTAAGAGAATAATTGATAGAAAGAATAGATTATGAGATTTTTTTCTTTAACAGGAATGAGTGGGTTATTTGAGAAAAAGGTGGTAAAACAGAACATAGCAATCTAAAATTTCTTGAAATAAAAAGATAATTATGATGAAAAGAATACTGTGGGAAAAACCTTTGTCCCCGTGTGATAAAAGACACGTTCGTTAACTTTCATTTTAAAAGATGAAAGTTTGCGAAGTACAGGAAAGTATTCAAAAGTACAGGAAAATCATAATTAAATGTCCCCATGTTAAAGTTGCCTTCAACAAGAAAGTTATTATATTTTTTGTAAAGCACAATGTAAAGATGGAACTTCGTTTGATCGAATTGATAACAATTCATAATTTTAACCATTAGAAAAACTTCTAAAAGAAACTACACATTTACGATTGGATCTTTATTTCGATTTCACAAGTTTCTCATTCATAAGCCAATTTAACGAACATTTCACCTAAAATTACAAAATTTTTGAAATGAAATGAAAACTTTCATTAAAACACGTAAGACTTTCGACAATTTTTGCCATCGATTACACACTCAAGCTTATTTTTATCAACTTGAAATATAGTCTTTGACACTTACCACGAAAAAGCGCAAAACAACCAAACTTTAAGTTGCGAAACGTATTTTTAGTTCATTTACTCGAATTCCTTTACGAAATTTATCTTTTAATTCAGAGAACAATGAAGAAAAAAATATAAACTTTCTGATGCCCGTGTAAGATGTGACTGTGACGTAGATAAAACATGTTATCTGACGTCATAGATATTTTAAACCAATGAGAATTTGCTTGTACTCTGGTGCTACTTTCGATCGACTGCCAAATCTTGTTTACTTATTTCTCACATTGCTTGCAAATATTTAACTTCTTTGTGCAACACATCATTTAAACAATTGCATCACCATCCTCTACAATATGAGCAAGAATAAAGAAAATTTTTCTTCAATTAATGGAATTAATTATATTAATAGTAAATTTCAAATTTCTATAATATCAAATATTTGCAATTAAACAATTAAAATTATTAATAATTTCAACGCAACAGCAATATGTATTTAAAGCAAATATTTAATTATATGAAAATTTGATTTTATATATATATATATATATATATATATATATATATATATATATATATATTAATTTTATAAATTTGTATACAAGGTCCCTCAATATAAATTTTATATTTTCTGTAACAATCTTTTGAAAAGTTTCAACAAACATATGTGAAATTCCTTTATTTATTTGACTTTTTTGTACTCTTCTAAATAAAAACTGTCTTTAGAGTCCCACACAGGCATTGGTGGTCTATATATATTAAATAAAATTAGTGAACTGAGGAGCGCAAAATTTAAATCACAAATAACAATGTGTTTTTAAAAAATTTAAACTATCTCTATAAAGATTTATAATAAATTCCTCCTTTTCAGTTGAAAATTTGTAACTTATTTTCATTTCAAATTTCCATCACGGAATTCATTTCAAATTTCCATCAGGAATAAGGCCTAAAACACTTGGTCGACAACATCTTACTAATTGTAAAGCCAGTACCATAGTCTTCCAGTGGGTGCCATCTCATATTAATGTGTGTGGGAACGAAGTTGCGGATCAGTTAGCCAAGGATGGAAGCCTACAGAATATCATCATTGGAGACTGCTTGTCGTACTCAGAACTGACCTCTAGAGTTAGGATGGCTATCAATGCTACTTTTAGGGATACCATTCCTACCCACGAATGGTACACATGCAAACATCCTGGTTCCACACTAGTGGGTAAACACTAATGATGCAGCCAAACGGCTCTGACAAGACTGCGAAGTGGCCACCTGCTTGCTCAGAGACACGTCTCTGGTACCAAGGTCTACCCTCTCTGTCCCAAATGTCGAGTGGTTCAGGCCTCCCCATCTCATATTTTTCAGTGCATTCGGTGTGAGAGAGGAGACATGGAGTTGAGACCGGAGATGGTGCTTAGCAGACTGACTATTTTTGGATTCATGGGGCTGGTGTGATGGTACTGTCACGCCAGTCGGGGATAAGCAACAACAACACTTGGTCGAAAACTCCAATTAAAGTTGTCGAGCGCAACGTTGCCAGATATTTCAAACCTGCTTGAAATCCAAAATCGTCGTACGCTCCTCCCATTTTCTGACGCAACTACGACATAAATGACGTCATTAATTCGGATGCGTTTTATGCGTGACACTTTGATCATCGCGTACAAAACATCACGTGCGCGGTGCATTTGCGCTCAGCATTATAACCTGAAAAAAGCCTTATAACTTGACAAAACTAAAAAATGGAATTTTAGATGTATCAACGTGATAAAAATACTATTGACATAATTTCATAGAAATAAATGAATAGTACTCCAATGACTATTAAATGGTTATTCTGTAATGTCTTTGTATGCTTTTCGTACAATGATGTGGTTTGTTTGTTTGTCATTCAACGGTCATCTTTTGCACATTAAGGCTAATTAGACCTGGACCTACGGTTTAAAGTGGATTTCGAACCACTATGTCCAAAACATGCATGTCCAAAGTGGGATTCGAACCCACGAACTGTTGAACCGAAGGCAAGAGTGCTAACCATTCGGCTACCAGCTCGGCTTCAATGATGATTAATATATGTTAATAACTATCCTACAAACAATGTGTTAATCTTCGTCTAAAGAGTTCCCCCTTTCATCAAAAATGCTTATGGACCTTTAAATTTTTACTCACACTGGATTTCGGCGCAGAATATGGGAAAATAAACTTCCCTTTTTTGTAGAATCAGTGTAGCAAAATTTAAATTAAATACTAACAATTTATCCAAATAAATCAATGTAACACTTATTGGAAACAGTTTGGTTAATCCGTCTGATTAAAAAAAATTATCTTAGAATATAAGTGAGATTAAAAATATTTCTTCACAGCTAATTATTAAGATTCGTTTTTTATTTGAAAATAATTAAAAATCTTTAAGAAATGTGAAACATCTTATCAGAAGTTAATGATTATAGATATTTTTATAAAGACATTTTATATTGCAAAAAATTTTAAATATCATTAAATTCCTTAAAAATTAGATGAAAGTGTTTTTTCATTCTTCTGTTCTTTGCTTTCACATATTTGTTTAGTGAAAGACTTTCATTATCATTTTAAGTAGTTTAGTATAGATATTATTTTCAATCTCTTTTACATACTATTGTTGGTATGATAGAAAGAGTCCTGGTTCAGATTGCAAGCACACAATATTTGTAAATAAATTTAGATCTAATGCCCAGTTTCTAAAGTCAATAAATGGAATTTGACACTTGAATATTTCCGCTATAAGTAAAAAAGCTGTTAAACAGGTTAAGCCTTCTTCAATAGTTACAGGCCTAGAGCCTTTACTGGTATACTTGCAGAAACTGTGCAGCAAATGATGGCTCCAAAACTGACATGTTTTACGGAGAGCCATGGTCTTTTATGAAACTTTCAGTCTAGCATCTGATGTTTTCAGGCCACTGCCCAACAAATGGCTTGTCTCAGTCAAAATATCAAAGATAAACTCAACAGTCATAGATCTGTTATAGCTTATCTTTGTTGACTTTTCTTCTACAAGGTAAAGCGATCTAAGTTGGCTTCTGAGGTAATGTCTTTGGGTTTCTGGAAAATATTCTTGAAATATGTAAGGGCTTACTTTTATTACAAACATATGCAATTGGGACTTCATCAAGGTGTTGTCTTGAGCCCTATATTGGTTATTGTCTATATTAATGATCTGACCAAAGCCTCGGAGAACAACTCTGGGACCAGAGAGGCTCTGTTCGCTGATGACTTGGTAGATTGGTCTAGCAAAGGCAAAAATACCCAGAACATGCCCAATACAACACTGAAAAGGGTCCTTAAGAAACTCAGTATCTGGTATTCTAATAATACCAAGTAAATTAATCTATCTAAAACCACTTGCAAGTTTTTCACTTTAAACAGGCTCCTTTTTGTACCTAATATCTTAGTTCATGATCTTCAAAAAACTGAAACCATAAAATATTTTTGCTGTGTTCTTAATTCTAAGTTGAATTAGAACAGAAATGTTGAATAAATTTTTGAAAAATTTTTAAAAGACTTACTTTTCTTAAGGAGCTGGTTACAAATAGGCTTGCAGTTATGCTATTTTGAATGCCAACATCAAGCTCGTCATTCAACCCATTTTTAGTTACTGAAATGAGGCTTGGATATCTGCTGGTTTTGGTACCATTCAGAAACTTGAAACTATCCGGAACGAAGCTCTTCGTATTATAACAGGTAAAAAGAACACTCCTATTCTGGTAACGCAGTTTTCGATTCACAGCCAATGAGTTAGAAGAATTATTGATAGAGATACAGTTCTTCTCTTTGAAAAGCTGAAACAGCTGTCAAACAATACTTTGTGGAGAGATTACTATGTTAATGCACAGAGAAACCTTAAAATTCAAAATGGGTTCATACGATATGCGTATTCTATGGCTGCTGATCTTGACCTTCATCAGAGTTCACAGGTTCTTCGTGGACCTACTTGTACCCTGAATTTTGGCGAGCTCTTAATTTATTTGGAGCTTGATATGAATATTTGCAAGAGTCACATGAGCAAACAACGATTTGTGCAACTACAGTATCTAATGTTAAAACTAAATATCCTAGAGATTCATGGTTGCATGTCTTTACAGATGGATCCATGTTTGATGATAAAGACTGTGTGGGATCTGGAGAGTATTGTGATCTTTTATCTTGTTAAGCTCCCATTGGGGCTTTATCTACACATTAATTAGTTAAATTGCTTCTATTTACATGGCATTAAAGCAGCCGTCTGTCCAGCAGTCTTCTTTCATTCGTGCAATTATCTTACCTGACTCTACATCGCCTCAGCTAATCTATTGCAAATATGTAATATGCATATAATATCTACAGTTTGTAGTGCAGAAATCTTGAAAGATCTATATCTGCTTCTTTCCACTGGATTTCAGTTCATAGTGGGATTCCTGGAAATGAAATTATTGACTTTTTGGCGAAGCAAAGCTATTTCAGAAACCTTTGAGTAGCCTTTTTTCCCCATTCAGTAAAATTACTGATTAATAGTAGTCATGCTGCTAGAATGAAGGAGGCATTGTGTGTTTCTGCCATTCCCTCAATTTTGAAATTGATCCAGAGAATGAGGAAATTTTCTCCAGACCATTACAGTCATGGTAACTGATCAACGACCGAACACAGGACTTTTCAATTTTCCAGATGTAACGAGCAGGTATATTGCATGTACTTAATTGATCTTTGGCGACATTGGGAATCAGACCCAGCCCTTCCAAATGGAAAGCCGATGCCCTAACCATTAGACTACCACGGCCCTATTTCTAAGTCATAAATTATGTAAACAGGTTTTTAAATTATTCAAATACCTAGAAGGCTCAAGTTGATGTCCCTGCTAGTGAATTTAATATTCTATTAAAGAATATGTTTAGAGCATAGTTATGGGGTACCTTAGAATTATAAATGACACCATTACTAATGGCAATTTAGTATTGCTTGTATTTTTAAATATTTCCTATAAAGTACTATGTGACTAGTATCATAAGTGAATAAACAACAGCCAGCAGAGTGTTTTGGTTATATTGTTGAGCTAGCCAAGTTACCATTTGAATGGTTGCGGATGTATGTTTATATTATTCTAGATTCGAGTAAGTCCTATAAATCCTGAACTAATTAGCTTTCGTGAATGAAAAGGCGACAATTGTGTGACAAACCAAACCAATCAAGCTTTATTTTTCTCTACAGTTACAGCTCTACGAGTGATTAGAAATCAAAATAAATACTATTGTGGCATTTAAAAACAAGATAGAAGCATTGGCCATGAAAGAATCTTAAAGCATACACATGATAACTGTCAAAGATTGCAATAGCTGTTCAGTTAAATGCATTTGGTCGTAATGTTGGATTTAGATTCAGTTTGAGTTCTGATGACGACGTATTCTTGTTTACAAGATGGAAAAATAAACAAGTGTGTTTTTAAATGGATGAACTTCATTCGACCAACGTAGGAGCATGTGCTCAAGTTGTTTTCAAATTTTTTATAAAAATTTATAAAATCTTCTAAATGGATAAATTTCTGATGGCAAGCATAAGTTTGAAGTATGTTTTAGAAATTTATATAGAGAAATTGGTCTAAATATCAGCCTCCTCAGTTAATGTGACAAGGCTTCAATAGTTGGACTCCTCTGGATACGTTTCAGATGCTTTTAATTTTTGCCCATAGCCCACACATTGTTGATTTCCTTCAACTTGAGTACTCTTGTTGATTTTCTTGTCAATTTTGAAGCTCTGAAGTGATATAAATATGGAAACTCAAATACTTCTGAATATCGGATTAAAATTGTGACAAATCAAATTCTTTATATTTTTTGTGGAAATGAAATGGGTCGTTATTGTCTTAACAATTATATTTGCTGTGCCAACCGATGGCTGAGTGGTTAGAGTTCCTGAATCCCGAGCTGTTGGTCCCGGTTCGGGCATGGATGTTACTCTCTTCCTCGGTTCTCTCGGTGTTTCTCTGTCCATTCTTCTGTGATGATGCATGAATGTGGCCCACCCTATAAACGGGTTTGCGATGGTTTGCGTCTCCGGGACTTGATTCACAGGTGCCCGCTGAGTAACAACAAATGAGTAGCAGTTTCTGGTCTTGTTGTGGCAAAGGGTTCGTCACCCTAGTGCCCGCCGTTGGGGAAAAATTATATTTGCTGTTAAGTAAAAAAAATTAAATCAGGAATGTACACTGAAAACAATTTAACTTCAAAAAAGCCACAATGCAAGAACTATAATTTTTGAAAGAAAAGGAGATTTCATAAGGTTCAACATTACCTTCAAACTAATCTAAAAATCTGAGCATTTACATTAGTATTTTGCCAATTTAAAATACTCATTTTCTTAAGAGCACCCATCTCCAATAAAAATAAAGGAACTAAAACGGGAGAAATCTTCTCTGAAACGAGTAAACAGTGAAGGAGAAAGAGAAGATAAAGAAGAAAGCTCATAATGAATCTCGTCAGGAAAAAAACCATCGTTGACTGCAGTTTACTTAATACTGTGACGTGATACAAGATGACTTGGGGTGGAAAAGAAGATGGAAACAGCGCTCTATTCTAAAAAAACGACTGAAAATAGCCAAGTCGCGAGAAGTTGGATGCACCTAATGTTTCTCTGTATGAGAAAGAAAGGAAGCGTCAAACAGTTTCCATCATCTCAGGATGTATCTGTTTCTTTGACATTCGCAAGACAGTGAATTTTATCGTCTGAGACATTACTAGCCTGTGTCTGCTATTCCATTTCATATTATTCGAATTTATAAAACAGACGAAAACTCTTAGAATTTATACCGTTTATAGAGTATAATAATAATTTATTGTTTGCATTCTGTCATTTTTTGACTAGTTGCCATATTTTGGAATGAAAAATGGTGAGTATATCATTTTTCTTCTTTCAAAACTTACAAAATTTAAAGGTCATTCAAAAATTCTTTCATGTTTATTTCAACTAAAGATGCTAAATATATCTTCTTTTGTTAAAATAGTGTAGTAATCCATATTTTAATAATAATAATATAATGGAATATTATATATCAAAATCGAAATTAAGAATTGCTTAACGTAATATAAGCAATCCACCGTTTCAATTTTTGAAATAGTTTATTCCTTTGCTTTGAATGTATTTTTTGTGATACTGTCTTTTTTAATAAATAATGAATAAAAACTCCACACACACACATATTAAAAAAACTCTAAATTTAAAAAATAAAAACATTTCTTGGTATTAAGGTATTCGCCTACGTACCAGCCAACCTTTCTTATAAATTACTATACTGGCAATTGGTGAAATTGGTTTACATATACTATACAATGTGAAATTACAGATACTATGCATGCATATGCTATATGAAATTGGCTTAGTGTAGTGTACCAATTGCATATACTATGTGAAATTAGTTATTTTCTGACAAATTTTAGTGAAATTTTAACAAAACGGCTAACACTCCACAAAAATTTTTAATGCACCCTCAATCTTAACTTAATTTGGACATAAAGTTTATATTACAATGCTTTTTAAAATGAAGCAAAATCTGAGAAAAATGTTGAGCGATGCAAAAAATATGATTAAAATATTTAACAATAGGATATTTTATGAAATTTTAGTGAATATTCCTTTTATAAATAGCTATAAGTGAAAAAGTTCTTCATATATATTCACTTTTGCTTCATTTTGCAGATTATACAACTTAAAGCTCATGACTCATGTTTTATACAAATATATTCATTGTTACTGAAGATATCATGTCAACAGATTTTGGAGATTTAGTGAAAAACAAAGATATGCAAAAATCTCCTTTAAAGAGATTTTTTTGCTTGCGATTACGACGATATCGCCACTTCTTTTCGGATGTTTAAGCCAAATAATGGTCTCATACTTATAGCTATCAATTTATTTGACACAGAATAAAACAGGAAACTGTTTTGGAGACTGGAAAGTTCTGAGTACAAGATTCACAAGTAGAACTAATGTCGGCACAAAAAACTGATGTCGTCAAAAATCAACTTTTCACACACACACACACACACACACACACACACACACACACACACACACACACACACACACACACACACACACACACACACTCTATGCACAGATCTCTTACATGTTCTTCATGATGTAATAGGTATTTAGATGTCGGAAATCGTTTCTGTACAAATTAAATTGCTGATTTGGCAATATTAGTATTTTGTATTCCGTTCAGGTATTTAGGTTGCTAATCTTAATGAATTTGATTTAATGCACAGTATAATTTATCAATATCTATACGTTACAATTCAGAATAATGTATAAGCAACGATTTGTTATACTGTACATTAATTTTAATCGCATTTAAAAATGAATCAATATTTTTAAAATAACACATTTATATTTTCCCCAGTCTCTCTCTATTTGTAATTCAGCTAATTATGTTAAAATGTATTAAATATTAAAATGTAAAAAATTAATGTAAAAAAATATTAAAATGTTATATTGGCACTATTTGTAAATTCAGCTAATTAAATTATTGCCAAAGCACATTTCTAATCTTTCTCTTATCTTTGAATTAATCACGTTTTTATTTATTCTAATTATTTCATTGATTATAAAATTTACTTTACCTAAAACGATATCTTAAGTTATTTAAGACAAAATTAAATTAAAAAAATTAAGGAGACACGTGCATACACTTTTAAGGATATTCGGAAGAAGCATATGTCAGAGGGTATAAACTCAGTTTTATCGTATGGAAAGGTGATATTAACCAACAAAGCACAAGTAGCTGTTTTTAATAAATACACTACTGAATTTGTTATCCGTGAAGTTACTAATTAAAATTTTAAATGTTTTTTAAAAATGAACTTATTAAAATTTAAGTTATATAAGACAAATGTTAAGTTAAATGAACTTATTTAAAAAAAATGGAAGCTATACATTCTAAGATTGAGTTTATTTTAAGTTAAAAATAAAATTTTACTTTGCGTTTCTCTTATTTTTTCATTATGCATTTAAATGCAATTTCAAATGGATTCTGAGCAAGCAAAGAAAGAATGAATGTATAAAACAATAGATTAACATTCAATAAAAAAGTGCCCTTCATTGCACAAATAATTTTAAATCCTAATATTTTAAGTATGTGTCTAAGTAGCTGTGTCACCGTTTCTTCATACAGAGGCGATATGCCAAATATTGCTAAATACTTGTAAAAGAAAATCCTTTCATTCTGGATTATATTTAATAAATAAATCTAGTGACTAATTTCTATATAACTTTTAAAATATAATTAGGTTCTGAAAAAGTTTTATAAATTGTGCAGATATTATTATTATTTAGGATATCGATGAATTGATTGATACATTTTGATATTTATAATTCCTAAAATAAAAGGCCTAAAATAAAATACTATCAGTCTTTGGCCGCTGTCCATTACAGTGTCAAAACTTATTGCATTTAGTCATAAAATAATTTGTACAGTGAGTGTAAAAAGTATTCGTACAGTAAGACAATTGATTTAAAAGAGATCCGTTCATAAAAATTATAAACATAAATTCCATTTTAATTAATAATAAATACATAATAGAACATATTTTCACTAGTTTCATGTGAAATTTACACAAAAATTATTTTATACATGAATAAATATTTACAAAACTGTAACAATCCAATATCTTGTGGTGTAAAAAGTATTCGTAGACTAAAAGAAATGCAAATTCTTTTTAGTTATATTTTGTGATTGGTTTAGCCATTAAGATGTAGTTAATTGACATCATCTTGTAAGTTACTTAAAAGGTTCTTCAGTGGAAATTTTAATGTATAGAGAAACTAGAAATTCTGTAATGTGTCGTGAAAGTAAAGAGACAAGTGTTTCCAAAAGAGAACTTATTTTAATGCTCCGTAAAAATGGTAAATCGTACAAGATTTCTGATCTAGTTGGTAGACCCCGTTCAACTGTGTAGTCAATCATAAAAAAGTTTGCTGCTACTCGAACGGTTCAAAACAGTTCTCTTACTGGGCAACCATGTCTATTCATCATCTGACAGACGGTTTTTGGTACATTCATTAAAGAAGAATCCCAAAATATGTGCTCTTACATTAACATCAGAGCTAAAGAACATGGGAACATAAGTCTCTAAGTACTGTTCGAAATGCATGCAGAAATGAAGGTTTCCATGGCCGTGTTGCGAGACGAAAATTCTTTGTCAGTGAGAAGAATCGGAAGCTGCGATTGTCTTTCGCCAAGCAATACGTTATGAAATCCCAGATTTCTGGAACAAGATTATCTTAACAGACGAAAGTAAATACAACATATTTGGATTGGACGGGAGACGAATGGTATGGAGAAAGCGCAATACAGAAATGCAACCTAAGAATTTAGTGCCAACAGTGAAACATGGGAGTGGAAGTCTACTTGTTTGGGGTGTATGAGTGCTTCTGGGGTGGGCACATTAGTATTTATTAAAGACATTATGAATCATCAACTTTATATTGACATTTTAAACAATAATTTAGGACCTAGTGCAATAAAAATGGGCTTGAATGGTGATTACGTTTTCATGTATGATAACGACCCCAAGCACACAGCCCTAAACACAAGGCTCTGGATACTATATAATACCCCAAAACTCATGAAATGTTCTCATCAATCGCCGGACAACAACATCGAGAATTTATGGGACGTTCTTGATATAAATATTAAATCCAGACATATTTCTAAAAAAAATGATTTGGATGAATCAAGAATGGGACGCCATATCTAGCTCAATAACAGCAAAATTGGTGAAATCGATTCCAAAAAGACTCAAGGCAGCTATTCGAACTAAAGGATATCCTACAAGGTATTAACTGTAATATTATGATTGTCTTGGCCAACATATGCCTGATGTACGAATACTTTTTGCACCACAAGATGTTGGATTGTTTCAGTTTTGTAAATATTTATTCATGTAAAAAATTATTTTTGTGTGTATGCGTAAAATGTGTAAATTTCACATGAAAATAGTGAAAATATGTTCTATTATATATTTCTAATTAATTAGAATGGAATTTATGTTAATTTTTATGAACGGATCTCTTTTTCAATAAATTGTCGTACTGTACGAATACTTTTTACACTCACTGTATATTTTATGAGCTACAGTAGAAGATTTTCTTCTGCCAGAAACAGATTTTTTTGCAAATATAAGCTTTGTGTGTTATTAGTTGTAGATAGTATTTTCTCTAATTTGAATATCTTTCTTTATCATCTATGTTGACAATTTGATAGAAAGATAGATTAGGTCTGATTTCTTAAGCATACATATCACTAGATGCAAATTTTTCCTTTGGGTATTTCTAAAGATATTGCTTTCAGAAAGAAAAGGTCAAATGTTGATAATCTAAAATCTAGAACTAAAATGTAATAGTTATCAGTCACAACCAGTTTCTAAATTTAGATTGAAATTGACTACCATCTTCACAGTTAGAAGTTCAAAAGAAACCTAAACATTTTTGAACCTATCTAACTATCAATATCATTAATTTAAATTTGTCTCTATTATTTTAAGTTATTAAGCCCCAATATGTGTTAGGCATTTTTAGATATCCTTATTTGAAGGAAACTTTTAATTATATCTGATTAAAATTCATTCTTAAAGCCAAACTTATAAAAAATCGAACGAATATAGTTGGTTAAATTACACTATCTGGTCAAAAATCTGTATTGCATTAAATTAACTAATTATAAAGCGAAAAGGATGTAATCAATATCGGATATGATATAAAAACAAATGATAAACATTTGTTTATGTATGATTAAATCATCATCTGATGAAAGGAGATTAGGAAATATGAAAGATACACTATTTTTAATTTTTTTACATGCAGAACAATAAAATGGATTCAAGTTGTAGTAAGTTTTTGCCTTATTTATTACACTCTGTTTTGTTGTTCATAACATATAAATTATCCGTTTATTATCTGTTATTTCAATTGCAAAGTATTTTGGGTCCATTTTCTTTTTGTTTTTTTGTTTTTGAAACTTGTTTTAAAATTATTTCCACGAATTCTGAAGACACAAGAAAAACAAATATTCTTTTTATTGCACTGTTTCTAAAAAAATGTCAAAAATTGTAAATTCAACAACAGAAATAGAAAAATGTTTTACAATTTTATTTCAAGTGAGTATAAATCTGTAGAATTTTACGAAATATATTAAATAAAAAAATGCTAATATATTTTGTAAAATGTGTAGAATATTTATACAAATGCTTTGCAAATGATATTTTCAAGTGTCGTATTTTAAATTATCTGATTCCGATTGTGTTTTTGATCACATCAAAATTTAAATTTATAAATGAAGAATATGTTGAAGTTCGCGATTTGTATTTGATGAGCATTATTTTGTAATTTACCAATATATATATATATATATATATATATATATATATATATATATATATATATATATATATATATATATATATATATATATATATATATGCATGTAAATGTAGGATTTATGTAAAGAATTGCATTGTTAAAAATTTTTTTAATTGGTTGCAAAAGTCAACAAATATCTAAAAGTTTGATTTTACTTTTTTCAGGTGGATTACGGTCTTACAGAGGAACAAGTCGCTGGTAAGTTTTAAATTAGGGATGATTCTTTCAGGGGTACTGATATTTTTAAATTAAACTTTTATAGTTGAAATTATTTGTAAGAATTAAGGATTCACAATTTCGAAATTAAATTGTGTTTGCTTATGACTGACTATTAAGTTGGTGAATTACTTATTTCATAAGCCTGTTTCTTTTTAAATAAATGTGTATGTAAAAAATTATTTCTGCTTGAAAAAAGGTATCTATAATATTAAAAATTCAAGCTTCAGGTTAATGCATGCCAAAAAGAAGAAGTAACTGTAATTTTAACCGACATTACTTATATGGTTTTATAAAATACCACATTTGTATCCATTCTTAATGAATTTGTGTTTCCATGATTTCCTTAGTTTACAATTATATTCCACCAGATTATTTCTCTATTTAATAAAAGTATGGTCTTAAAAATTCCACGGAATATGATATCATAAAAAATTCCAGATTTGGAAACAATTTCTAAAGCTATTTTCTTTAATTTGAATCTTTCTATGTACCAGCTATAGAAATATAGTGTTTTTTAAGTAATTAATTTTTCAGAGATAGTATTTTTATCATTCAGAAAAAGTTTACATATTATAACCTAATATTTCTAATTAATGCAACTATTTATAAATTTGACCATATTAAATCCTCTTCACAATGAGTTCTTTTACAGAATGTAAAGTTTAATGTGAAACTATACCATTAGGAGATGGGTAACTAGTGTTAGCAGAGTCTGCAAGAAGTAATAACAAAACATCCGGTATACAGGAAAATAATTTCCATGAATGTAAATAATATAAAAAATTATTTTAACGTGAACTAAAAATTATTGTAGCCCACGCATAAATACTTTTGAAAATAAGTCTCCGAAATATTCAACTTGGAATTTAAATTTGCGCTACATAATAATGCAGTTAAAAAATCCTTTCAGTAATTTTCCATTGTACCCCGAACGATAATCACCGTAATTGGAAAGAAAAACAATCGTAAATTACTGTCATAAATATACCATTTGCATACATCGTGTATTGTTAGAAAGAGTTTACGCTTTTAGAAAATTTTAAAAAATAATACAAACATTTTATATTTATATATTATGAACTAAATAATTATCACTTATAGACAAAACTTATTTAAACGCCAATGTTTATTTCTGGAGGAAACTGTTTAGCAATCACATCTGTGATCAATTGCGTAAATATAATGTAATAGTACATTTTTTAAATGAAATAAAACTTAGCTGTATTTGGCTATTTTCTACCCTTGGTGATTTGTAACCATTATGCTCATTTTAACAGACAAAATTATCATCAATAAATCTTTTGCACCAACTAACTTCAGCTTTTTTACCATTGTTTTTTACTTTTTAGTAAATTTTTGCACCCAATTCGATTGGTATATATAAGATTTAAAGTAAAATTTTGAGCAAATAAAATTATCTTATCTTCGTTATATTATTTTCGCTACTCCGTAAGAAACACGCTATTCCATTGGAATCATAAGCCTTATATTGGAAAAGTACCAATCTTTAATTAAAAATGTCAATAATTTTTCAATTTTTTATTTAAATCTTGAAATATATCGTTTGTGTTTACGTAAAAGCAAAGAAAAATTATCTAAGTAAAAAAAAATTATATATTGAAAATGAATTTCATCTATGAGAGAAAATATTTGCAATATGCGTTTTTGATCCAAATTTTATATTTAAAAGAAATTAAAAAATCATTTTTGAAAAAAAAATTTGGTTTTTCTTTCTGTTTTTGGCACAATGTTTAAATTGGACTTTGTTTAAATACTGAGTGGTGTCTTTTGTTTGATTTTTCGTCAAAAGATTAAAAATCTTCCAGATTAAAAAAAATATAACTTTTTTGAAATTTACCAGGATTCAAGATTTTTTTAAATTACGCCCACCAACGACCTCTTGGACATATATTTAAGGCGTCTTACAGTCCAATACAATATGGAGATAACACCAGAACGAGAAAAGATACCAAATGCTTCAGAACCATGAACATGAAGAAGGGAGAACCAAACTTTAAAAACAAAAACCAAAAAGGTGTTCTCCAGTCATAGGTAGGTTCTCAGTCTTGCAGAGAGGACAAAGTGGAGAATCGGCAAGTCCTATCCTGAATAGATGAGCCTGCAGATAATCATGACTAGTAAGGGTTCTTAAAAATGTCACTCCTTAATCTCTAAGAAGAAGTGAAAACTGCATTCGAGTCTGATTATCAAGAAGACAAGCCCAAGTATTTCCATTTGCCATGTCTTGAAGAGAGGAAAATCTTCTTTATCGGATATGGTGAACAGCAAGATAATGGCGAAGACTGTCAGATTTAGAGTTGCCTCAGGTGCACCGCGAGGAAGTCTACACTGCACCTCGAATGCAAGAAATCGTATGAGTCACACTCAAGGAAATCTAATGTGCATTTAATATTTTATTTTTACTTATAAAAAATTATAGCATATATTTTGTGAAAGATTTTCAATATTTGCAATGAACATAAATCAACAATGTAATTCATAAATGACTCTCCTGAGATCCTTTCTTGATCTTTAAAATACAAAATTTCTTTTTATCTAAACTGTTTCTTGAAGTCATGATATTTGATTGTGAAAGGCACCGACAATCGTATTAAGAAAAAGGCAAGCTAACGTATTAAGAAAAGACTGACCTTATTGCAAACCATCGTGATGAAAGGAATTATGCATATAAAATGTTTTTCCTTTTGTGTGAATTGGAGGTGAGTGGACCAGTTCAGGTGTTGACTTCATCTCTTGATTGTGATTAAAAATTGCGAAATGGTTAGCTATGTTTATCAATATCTGTTGCAGTCGTAAAAAACTGTATTTGTCTTCATAAATTGATTAAGAAAGTTCCATTTTTGTTGTTGTTGTCGTGTGCCAGCTAAGCTGGCAATATGGGGTGCGCTGCTCCACATTTTCAACTGAACCATATTTTGGTGTGGAGTCCGACTTCCTCAGTACACACATATCATAGGGACCCGTTTATAGGGTAGGCAACCATTCTCTCCACATTCATGCAAGGAAAGGACAAAGACAGGATATATATAGAGAGAAAGTGCATCCATGTCCGAACCGGGATTCGAACCCAAGGCCTCCTTATCCGCAGTCAGGCACGCTGACCACTAGACAAGTTTGGCGGCAGGTTGAATATTTAAATTTTATACATAAAGTTTTTCTTCATTATTTCGAACATCAATGGAACTATTAAATATGAATATGCCCCTATTGTATATCATAGCAGCAACAATGATTATTTGTCTGCATTTTGAAATATTTAAAATACTTCACATGAGAATTTAAACACTCAGTAATTTGCAGTTAATTTTTTTCTTGCGTGAAAGAATTTCCGAGAGAAATAACCCTTGTGAAAGATTCCGTAATGGAAATAAAAAATAATGAATTATAAAACAACAGTTTGTCTGTTCTTCAGATTCATTCACATTTCGTGGGTTCGAAACCCTCTTCTTGTCTTGGATGCTTGTAGTGGTTCAGAATCCACTTGAAACTATAGGTGTCTTAGTGTCCAAAAAGATGATCGTTGAGCAACAAACAAGTTTTTCCAAATTCTTTAATCATTTCTTATTCGCAAGTTTAGTAAATAAATTTTAAGTTTTTTGGGCTGATTATGGAAAATATTTCTAAATAAAGGAGTTTTTATTTGGGGATTTATCAAAATAATATACGCTGAATCTATATCAAAGGAATACATTTGGAATCATTATTAAATGATATCCCATAGCTATATTAATGAATAATTATTCTCCTAAAATCATCCTTATTTTTTAAATAAACATTCAAAAAAAGTATTTCACATAAAAAGCAATATTCATATTGATATTTTTCTCTTTGATATTGTAGCACTTATTTAGTATTTTATATAAACATGTTCTACAGTCTGTTGATATAAATGTAATACATTAGTAACTTATGTAAGTTACTCGGTTTTGTATTAACCTTTGCAGAAATTTCAAGTTTTCTCCGCACAAACGTTATATCACCACCGTTTTGTTTTTAATTTTTTGACATATTTTTATTTATTTAGTTTTTGAACACATTTCAGAAAGATCCGTTTTTTTTTTCATTTCAGAACACATTTTAAGATTTTAGAGAAGACATTTATTAAATAACTTTGATGAATAAAGTAGAATAATTTGGAAATACATGGAGGTTAAGTTGATACACAGTTTGTCATGGTTTAAAATTACTAAACGATTGATTTTTACGATCATGGCATAATATATATTATTTATTTATAAAAGTCATTACTCTTTCGTAGCTTACAAATATTTTATATAATATTTTGCCTAAAAACACTGATCATATACCATTGATTTCGAAGAAGCATCTTAATTTAAAATCAAATTGACCAATTTACACATATCGTACCACAAATTAAGAAGTAGTGAACTATTCTGACATTGTTACAATGAAGGAATGGAACAACCAGCAAAGTAGCAGCTATGATAGGAACAATTTTACTTGTATATACTATGGAGGAAATAATTTTTATAGGTATATACCACTGGAAATATTTCTTACACAGAAATCTTTGATGTATCTTCCTACATAATACTATAAATAAAGCGACTAATCTTCAAAATCAATCAAGAAATATATAAACATAATTAACATGTTAATTATTTAACTAATGTACTTTATAATAATATAAACATAAACAGCCCTTAATCGAGTTATTATTTCCTATTAAAAAAAGGAATTGGATACTGAAATTAAAATTTAAAAAAGCTAAAACAGGCTGGATTTCTAAAATTCTGACATTAATAGAGAGATAATATAATTTAAAAAATATTATAATACATATTTTAATGTAATAAGCTAATTGTTTTAGGATAAAAAAATATGCGTTAAGGAATAACATCCCGAATGTTGGAATGACAACCTTGGAATAGACTTCCAGTATCAAATGTGTTAACTATCAATTATAAACCAACGTATATGGCAACCAGCTCTCTACAACGTTATCAAATGGATATCTGAAAAAGAATTGATGTGAATTATTGTCCATCATTTTTAATACTCAAAATATCAGGGGGATATATTATCACGTATTTAAATTAAATTTGCTTATTTTAATTATAACGTTTGTTTTTCGTCTTTTATTCATTGTAAAAATGTGTTAACAAAAAGTGCATCATTTCACGAATCACACGCATAAAAAAGTTCTTAGAACTTTTATAAACTGTTATTCTCTTTTTATAGAAGTCATGTTTTGTATTTAAAATTACAGGAACTATTTTTTTTATACATTTCAAAAAAACTTTTCTAAAGAAAGATTACCCCTTTTTTGTTTTGCCTAGATATTTTGTCTGAGTTCCAAGTTCTATTTAAAGAAACTCTTCTTTGGTTGTACTCAGAATCATTGGCAATGACCTATTGTATAATAAATATTTTAATAAATTTAACAAAGTTAAAATATTTTAGAAAATTGAAATTTAATCAGTGTTTTCCTCTTAGTTCTATTTTTTATGTAATGGCAAAAACATTTCAATTAAGAAATAATAAAGTTTAATCAAATCATATAATGAAGGGAATAATTTATTGCATCTAAATCAAATTATCAAATAATTTATAATAATTTCAGCCTCCCTTTATTACATATAATATGAGCTCCAGTGGCTCAGTAGTTTCTCGCCGCTTCCCGTAAGCTCAGTGAAGCATCATTTGCCGCGGGCAGTGGTTGGGAGGGTGACCACGGTGTACTATCCTTCACTGGGTTGCTGGAACTCCGTGGGTTGGGGATGTGTCCACGTTAATATGTGACGTCCAAGTCCTTCCGCTGGTGTGGCGTGGATATGGAGAGGAGGGTGCCAGCTCAGGTGTAGCCTCGTCACCTGACCGTGGTTCAAAATGACGAGGCCATTTAAATAGAGCAAAGTCGTACTTTAACCTTCGTGGTGCTCTGATTCAAACAAAAGACTCTCTCTATTGATTTAATTCGCACAGCCAAAGGCATAGCGAGCTTGGCTTGTCCAAGTGTCATAAACAACAACAACTAACATCCGCCAACGGAATATAGAAACAAATTACTAAACTAATAATCCCAAAACATGGTTAAAACGTGCATTTGTGTGTTTTCATGATTCTTTTTTTAATCACGAAAACACAAATGCACGTTGTCTGCGAAGGTAACAAATGATCAAAGAAAGAAGAAAACAGTTATTTATAACAGGATACCTTTATTTAAGATATTGAAACTATTTCGCACCGTCAGTAGCAACGCACATTTGTATCCTCGTTTGAATTCCATACTGCACGCGTTGGAGAATAGAGGCTGACATGTTGTCACAAGCGTACTTAATGCATCGTTTAAGCTCCTGCAATGCTTGTGGAGGGGTTGCAAATACCTGCTGTTTTAGGTATCCCCACAAAAGAAAGTCCAGTGGAGACAGATTAGGCAAACTTGGAGGACATTCTTCGAAACCGTCATACAAAATGGCCAAGTTCAAGTGGGAGACGTTGGACCATCCGACGTACAGTCCAGACATGTCGCCCTGCGAATTCCATGTGTTTGGTCCACTGAAGAAACGCCTAAAAGGAAAGCGCTTCAATTCGGACGACGTACTCAAGGACACTGTGAAGGACTGGATCTCGTCACGGTCACAGGAATTTTGGGAACAAGGAATCCTGCGGCTTGTTCATCAGTGGGATCGTTGTGCTCAAGCCTATGGTGTATATTTTGAATAAAATCTACATTTGTACCCACCGTGTCGTTTCGTACCTTTTCATTTGATCATCGCTTATAGTAGTTATATATAAAAGTACAAGAGTTTGTATTCTACATGGTGTCCGGAATAGGTTTATAGTTGATGCAGGGACACAAAAATGATACAGAAATAATGAAAATATAAATATCATGATGAAATAATGATAATATTAATATATATGAATATGTAATCTTATACTTTTAACCTGATGAGTAAAAATCATACATTTTTAGTTGCTTTGTATATTATCGAAAAAGACAATCGCAAAGTTGCATTCCTTATATATTAGATAAACTTTTTTTGTCTTATTAAATAACTCAAAGCAACCGAATAGTTTTCAACTTATTTAATTAAAGGGAAATTGAATATTTTTACACCAAATTAGGTAACAGGGGTCTTGGTACATGAGCAACAGGATTTATTAGCTGTAATATCACTTGTAAAATAGCTCCTTAACGGTATTTCCCTGCATCAAAACATAAGATGATAAATTATTGAAGTTTTAGATGTAATATGTGATTTATCTCATGTTTCTTGAGTTGAATTTAATATCGAACTCACTACCTTCAGAGTATTATTGTGATATCTTACCCCGCACTGAAAACATAAATAGTTGTAGACTAGAAAATATCTTATTCTCTTTAATAAAATAATAATTACTTATTTTTTTCTGTGCTAGAAGTATTTAAACTCAATTTTAAAACTGTAAAATATAAAACGAAAATAACCTTTGAATATTTTAAATCAAATATTTATTATTCGAGTTTCTATTAACAATATATTTCAGATATTTTATCAGAGTCAGAGGTAAGTCAGATTTTAAATTAATGTTTCACTTCATCCGATAAATCTTTAATGTTTATTAAAATTTCCAGAATAATTAATCTTGATTTACAATTTATAAGTAAAATAAATAAAATATGTATTACAATATGATTATGAATAATGATATATATTATAAAGCATTGTTATTATAATTGATGTGTATTATATTAGTATGTAAAGTATAACTAAAAAGGAAAAAATCTATTCGATTGATATTTGTTACAATAAAATTTATATTTTCTCTAATACATATATACTGCATATATATATATATATATATATATATATATATATATATATATATATATATATATATATATAGTATATTTACATGCTACGTCCAGGGTTAAATAGAATTATCTTTTTTAAATTTATAAATTTGTAAGTAATATTCTTTTGCATTTACATACAGAATTAAAATTTATATTAATATTGCAAAAAATTTGTTGCTTAAAGATTTTCGTCGTTTAAAAATTTTAATGTTCAAAATACAATATTTTAAATGGGGTTAATCACGTCAAAAATGTTAAGAAAAGTATTTTATTAGTATAAAAATATATATATGTGTGTGTGTGCGTAGTCAACAATGATAAAAATTGAGCTACAGTCCAGGTGTGTTGGATTCATCGAGGCAAGTAAATGATTAAAATTTACGATTAAAAAATGCTCAAATAAAATGATTGTGAAAATTTGCCTTTCTACTTCTCACAAATAACACCAGATCTCCAATGACTCAGTAGCTTCATGCCGCTTCCCGTTAAAGTCAGCAAAGTGAAGTATCATTTGTCTCCGACAGTGATTGGGCGGGTGACCACGTTCACTCCCTCACTGGGTTGCTGGAGCTAAGTGGATTGGGCACGTTAATATGTGACGTCTAAAGTCCTTCCACTGGTGTGGCGTGGATGTGGAGAAAGGGGTACTAGGTTTCAGTTGTGACCTCGTCACCTGACCGTGGTTCAAAATTACGAGACACGTAGTGATGGGCGAGTATTCCAAACCCGTTGACCTCAAGGTACAGTCCGGAGCTCACCTGCACCGCTATGCATGTATGTACTTCTAACACCAGTACAAGCTGGAATGAAGGCTATAATGGCGACATGTGATGTTAATCGAAATTTTGAAGTATAAAAGGAGAAAATTAGCTTTCAGATTAGTTTCAGTTTATTGCTCTATGTCCTCTTTCTGCGCATGAAAGGGTATCTAACCGTCATCAACAACTTCAGGTAGATTCTGAATTACTGCAATATCTGCCTGAGGTGAGTATAAGACTCGTAAAAAATAAATGAACTTTCAGATGAAGGAAAGAAAACACTCTGAGGTTGTAATAATGTTTTAATGGTGTCCATGACGTCCAGCCCCCTATCAGGCAGTTTCGTTTTACATTAGTTGAATATTTTTTTAAGAAAATATAGGACGATCCTTTTCTTCAGAGTACAGTGAGCTTACTAAGAAGTTGATGAATTTTTCCAAGTTTTACTAGATAGGGACATCATATACCCTGCTCGGCATGTATTTATTTTTGTCACCACAAAAAGTGATCTTATTATGTTCTAAGAACACACATTTTTTATTGTTATATATAAATAAAATGGTCATTGTTTTGATTGTTTAATCAAATCATTGTTTTGATCATCAGTTCATCCACCTCAACGTTATCCACATGCCTTCATTTATAATTGTGGTGATGCATATTTTTTGTTGTTTTTACTAATTTCCAGGTATAGGAATATACTAGACGAGATCCACGAGTTCACTCACTTTCAGAAAACCAAAAACAAGGGTTGAAGACTTGTATAAATCCTCCAGAGACAACAACAGGCACTCAAGAATGTTTGCAAGTGATGCCTGTTCATTTTGGAATTTAAGACAATTTGGATATATTTTGAGGCCTCTCTCGAAAGTAAATCCCTTCAGGTGGCCACTGAAGAAGCGGGAAAGTGTTGTCTGAACATATCTATCGCAACCAATAGCAAGAGATCTTCTAGGACAATCAGCTTGATACCAGGGATGACTCGGGGGAATGAACCAAATTTGCTTGTCAGCATGTCTTCTAATGGAATACAATTCAAGATACGTCAATGAATTAGTAACTGGTAAAGGTTCTTCAGAATCTTCCTTCGCTAGAACGTCTGCCATTTCCTTCCCTCATATGTCAGCATGCGAAGGAATTCATCGGAAGTGTACTTCACAAAGTGGAGAGACCTGCTTAAGTTTGCTAATAATTGCGATTCCGGCCCTATCACCAACTCTTTGCCAATTAGAAAGATATTGGATGGCGCTACGACTCATGACTCATGCGTGGAGGGAAAGGACAGTTTCTGTAAGTCGTAAGACCCGAGCACCAATGGTAGAGGACTGACTTAGCTCAAGTACCTGTAGGCTTTAGCTGGGTATTGGGGAATAGCCTTCACGCCATGGGTGGCCGTACCAGGAGTATTGCGATTCCGGCCCTATCACCAACTCTTTGCCAATTAGAAAGATATTGGATGGCGCTACGACTCATGACTTATAGGTGGAGGAAAAGAGCAGTTTTTGTAAGTCGTAAGACCCGAGCACCAATGGTAGAGGACTGACTTAGCTCAAGTACCTGTAGGCTTTAGCTGGGTATTGGGGAATAGCCTTCACGCCATGGGTGGCCGTACCAGGAGTATACACTCCCGACGTACTTGGCCAATTCCACCCTCATATATTTCAATATCATTGATTGAACTTTGAGCTCCACCCATGAGTGACTCATGACTCATGGGTGGAGGAAAAGGGCAATATCTGTAAGTCGTAAGACCCGAGCACCAATGGTAGAGGACTGATTTAGCTCAAGTACCTGTTGGCGTTAGCTAGGTATTGGGGAACAGCCTTCGCACCATGGGTGGCCGTACCAGGAGTATACACTCCCGACGTACTTGGCCAATTCCACCCTCATATATTTCAATATCATTGATTGAACTTTGAGCTCCACCCATGAGTGACTCATGACTCATGGGTGGAGGAAAAGGGCAATATCTGTAAGTCGTAAGACCCGAGCACCAATGGTAGAGGACTGACTTAGCTCAAGTACCTGTAGGCTTTAGCTGGGTATTGGGGAATAGCCTTCACGCCATGGGTGGCCCTACCAGGAGTATACACTCCCGACGTACTTGGCCAATTCCACCCTCATATATTTTAATATCATTGATTGAACTTTAAGCTTTCTCCGAATCAGTTTTCAACTGGAATATAAAAATAAGTCTGATAATAAGCGAAAATATTATGTAATTAATGGACGTAATGAACAATATTTATGTTTTTACTTATTGTTTGAAAATACAACTTTCATTTCTAGAGTTCAAAGAAGCATTCCTCCTTTTCGACAAAGACTCAGATGGGATGATAACTGCAGCAGAACTAGGAGTTGTGATGAGATCATTAGGACAGCGGCCATCAGAGTTAGAATTAAGGAATATGGTTCATATGGTGGACAAAGACGGTATGTATCACTGGTTGCTTTTCTTAAAAATAAAATTATATTCTTTTCTGATCCCTTTTTCATTCCTACCCTTTTCAGAAAACAAAATCTATCACTGACAATTCAAACCTTAACCAAAATTTTAATTTAAATTAGAAACAGCTAATTGTTGATAATTATAACTGTTAAATTATTTTTCTGTATACCAATAAAGGAGTCCACATTTTTATTATATACAATAGAAAAGTTGAAAAGAAAATAGACTTATAATCTAATCTCAATTTTTAAATAAAATTCAGTGAACGGGAAATGTGTTCATGTATTTTATAAAATATAATTAATATAGCAAGAAATTTGAATCAATTAAAAGCACACGTAGAAAGAAAGAAAACTTATTTCCTGAGATTAACATAATTAGCAATCAATACTAAGCATGTATGATTGAAGAATTACTTGAATTTGTCTCGAAATTTCGGTTTATTTGATGAAACTCTGATAAATTAATTCACCAAATATAAGACGTTGAAAGAGAAAAGAATTTGATTTTGCACTTTTATTAGTTTAAATATTCTTCTGATTTTTTTATATTGCTAATGTATTTAATTCATTTCTAAAATAAAATCACAAAATATAGAAATTTTATATGCAAAACTAAAAATATTCCAAAATGTGTTTTTTCTTTTGCACATTTTTAATAGAAACAAAATAATGCATCAAAAAATATAGTCATCAAAGGTATTTAAAATATACTCACATAAAAGATATAAAAAGTTCAAAATTTTTATATTATTGATAATTTTACAGACTATAATATATTTTAAAACAAAATTTTTACATTTATTCTTGAAAATAATTTATTATATATATAATAAAAAAATGTACCGAATTTTAAATTCCTTGTAGATTTAGATTTATGTCAACTTAAATTTTAAAAGGTTCAAAAGTGTTTTTCACCGTGAACTTACAGATTGTATATATTTAGGAATTTACGAAAAATCTCATGAAAGAAACTTTCTGTACTTTCTGAGCAAAATTAAAATTTTTTTATTTTATTTGATTTATAATAATAGAATAATTAATTTGTGACTATAAAAAAGAAATGACCATTTGAAAAAAGGGAAAATATTTTCTCAGTCCACTTAGAGTAGGGTTGATAGGATTCGTTGTCACAACAGGTAATCTAAACTCCGTGGCACGACAGCCCATGCGGGCCAAGGCCTACAGTGCCCATAACTGTTTTCATGACCGAGGGCCCTGGGATGCGAAGCATATATCCCAGTTAGGTGGTCAAACAAACATAAGACCCTCAATGTTTAGTTCCCAAACATGCTTGGTACTCAGTGAATCGACCCACTGAAGGGATGAAAGGCTGAGAGCCTTGCACAGCCCGAGGATCGAACCTAGGACCTATGTCAAGGGAGCGTGAAACGCTGCCACTAAGCCACCGGGCTTCCAACAGGTAATTATCAAGTAAAAATAATTGATATGACTTAATTCTAGAAAATCTTGATTATTATGACTAAATCAAGAGTGTAAATCAGAATTTAGATGTAAACTAATACCATTTCAAGTATTATTTGCAAATATGTGTCATGAATATCACTCATAAGCAACTAAATATATATATATATATATATATATATATATATATATATATATATATATATATATATATATATATATATATGGATATTTCCCTCTCTCATGCTCCCACTGCATAAACATGTATAATTGAATGTCCCCCATTTTTAGTGCATTTGGAAAATTTCGTCTATTTATTAGGTAAAGAAAAATAATAAGAAAATAGTTTCTATAATTTGTAAGGATTCAGAATTCGGAAATTTTGCATGTATTATACAAAATATGTTATAAATTTATAATTCTACATTTAATGTAAATAATAAAATCAAACTACATAAAAATTAAAACAAAATTTGCTATTTGCTGTCAGTTTTTTTCAGTGCATAAAATCAATAACTACGATTTTATTTCATAAAATCATCGCTAATGATTTTATAAAAAACACAGTTAAAGAAACAGTAAAAACATTTATTATGATATCGTTATCAAAATTAAATTTAAAAAAGGCACTCTAATGCAAAATAAAGAAAAAAGTTTTTACAACATTTGAAATTTTTTTATTAAATCATATAACCAAAATTTTAAAAATGTGAAAAAAAATGAAGAATATAAAATCCATATTATAAAATACACGTTATGATAGTAATCTAGTTTTGATATCAAAAAAACATGGATTGCAGAAAATATCAATGACACAGAAAATACTGAATTGATCTAAATATACCTGATGGCAAAATGTTTTCGGGCAAAATATTTATAAATATAAAACCAGTTTAGCCATAATTCATGTAATGAATTTCAAAGACTGTAAAAAAGAAATAATTTGAAAAACCAATTGCAAATTAAAAGAAATTACTCTTCACCAAATATATACATCAACAATTAAAAAATAAAAATCTTATATATAATGTGAGAGCTTGTTTCTCTTTTTAAATCATTAATCATTTTAAATTATTCTATTATCTCTAGAGATGGAAGAAAATGGGTGCAATGTAATGAATATTAATGAATAGATTTTCCGCTGCTTATTTTTTTAAATTTCATTAATGAATATGATTCGATTAGACATTTTACTCTTGAAGGCATTTTTCTATTGCAACTTAATACATCACCGAGAATTTTATGGCGTTTAATTTGGAGCAGCCATATATTATTCAATGTCTAGCTCATTTATTAATTTCTTCCTGAAGACAATTTGTAGATGAATTAATAATTGCACAGATGTCCAAATCTCAGACGCGTGAAAATAATTAATATTTTATTTAAAATTCGTCTCAAAGCAAAATTTAGTCCTGCTAAATAAGAATATTAACATTCTTGTGTTGCAGTTTATATAAAATTATTCTTTAAGAATTATTATTTCTCATTTGACATTGTTTTGATTTAAATTACAGGGTATTTGTAAAACATGCGTTACGATATAATTTTTCTGTAGTAATATTTATAATTTAAATTATTTATAAAAAAAAAATTACATACAAATGTATTACGATTTACGCACCTAAATTTATTCGTCATTTTCGGAAAAAGTCAAATGTAAATATGAAGCTGTTAATTTTATATATCTGGAATCTGAAATTAATACAGAAATTCAATAGCAGAAATTCACAACAAAACTGTGACAGCTTAATTGATACTTTTTAGTCTAAGAAAATCAAAACTTTATCAAAAAAGCAACTTAAGTAATGATTTATGAAAGTAAAAATAACAATTTGTGAAAATTCAATTAGGTCCATTTTAATGCAATAATATCAGGGAAAAAAAAAGAAATTTTAGCATTTCTTGAAAGAAAATTAAGGATATTTTTAAAGTATTTAAATTATGGTATTTAGAGAAAAACAAACAATAAACAATATAAAATTTCACAGATTCAGACACCATGAATGTTACTAACAATTAAAAAATGAAATTGGCTGGTCATCAAATAAAAGAGAAAGTGCCTGCTGATACTAGAACCATAAAAAAGTTTGTTACTCCTCTGTAAAACCAACAGATGTTACGACCTGTCGTATGTTGTTGAGCAGTTACCATGGGTATAATGGTCTGGAGAAAATTTCCTCCCTTTTCAAATCAAAGTCAAAATTGAGGGAGGGGATTATCTGGTGGTGCCATCTATCGGAGGATTTTATAGCAAAGTCGTACTTTCACCATCGTGGTGCTCTAATTAAACGAAAAAAGCACCCTTCTGACTTAATTTTGCATAGCCGTCAGCTAGCGAGCTTGGCTTGTCCAAGGGTCACAAGCATCAACAACAAAGAAAAACGTCGGTAAAAATAATAGCAATTGTTTGGAAGTTTCGGTCACTTATCTTGTTGCTATAACATGAAATTAGTTTCTCTAGAACCGAGGTCAAGTGCCAGAGAACTTTGAATAGAATTCTTGAGAAAGTCTATTTCAATCTGGACAACTGAAAAATAAATAAGAAACTAAAGTATATGATTCTACTCAACAAATAAAAATTCTCAAGATTATCTACATATATCATGAATAATAAAAAAAAACGTTAATAATTTCTTCTGATATTTCTTTATAACTAATCTCATAAAAAAACAACTCATTTAGCCCTCCATTAATATAAGCTAATATAATTGCTAAGTAATAATTTTGTAATCAAAACAAATTAAAATTTAAAACAATTTGAAAAAATTCATATTTGGAAAGTTTTTTCTAGCGTATGAGTTTTAAAATTTATGTCATAAATAAAAATGATTAACTTATAAGTACTTAGTTTCAGTAAACTTATATTTGTGTGCAAAACCATAGTCTTTTTAATGTAAGCTTTTTTTTAATGAAAACTTAAATATCCATAAAATTTGCTACTTTATAGCAAATTTTGCACTTCGCATTTTCATGGATATTCAGTATAAATAAAAATTCTACCTCACCATTTTAAAAAAAATCCTGGAGTGGGCATATTAGTATATATTTTTAATTTAAATTTTAATATATATATATATATATATATATATATATATATATATATATATATATATATATATATATATATATATATATATATATATATATATATATACAGGGTGATCTTTTTTTAAAGTGACAGTGTTTGGAACGAACTGTAGCGCGATCTAATAGCCGAAATGACACCAAACTTGGTGTTTAGACTAATCAAGACATTTGAAAAAAATACAAGTTCCAAAAGTCACCGCTAGGTCATTTTATGGCGCTGCTGTCGCTTACAATAAGGAGAATTAGCATTAAAACATGGTAATGCAAAGCAAAATGCAAATGTTGTGCAATGACAGTGCCAGCAACAGGGGCTATAAAAGCAAGTAGTAGACAGCTCCGACAAATAATCTCAGCTAAAGTAAACGAGCTCCAGTGGCCATGCCTCTCACGTTACCGGAACGTGCGTTTATGTTGGTGGAGTATCAAATTTGTCTATTCTAAAGGACAACATAACAAAGACAGTGCGAAATATTCCTCGTGATACGTTACGTACGGCTGTGGAGAACTTTGTGCGCAGAATGCACGGTGTTATTTCTGAGAACGGTGCTCACACTGGAATGTGATGTAATTCCTCACTGGGAAAGTTAATGTAATAAATAAACATTAATAATTTAACTGTATGTGTTTGTATTTTTCTTTTCTCACATTTTATACATTGTAAAGCGCCACAAAATGTCCTAGAGGCGGTTTATGGGGACTAAAATTATTTTTTCACGGAATCTTTTTTTCCGTGTCTTGATTAGTCTAAATACCAAGTTTCGTGCCATTTCGTCGATTGGTTCGCGCTACAGGCCGCTCCAAACACTGTCACTTTATCAAAAAGATCAACCTGTATATGACCAATGTCATTACAAAAAGTTACCTATTTTAAATGATTTGGGATATAAGTTTAGTTTATTACTTGATATCATCATATAACAATTATAAATTCAGCACAAATCATACTGAATAGGAGATTTTTTTAAAAAATTACCGATGTGAAAAAATTATAGGATCAGTTTAATAAAAATATTAAAAATTGCTATCAACGTTTCCATCTTTGAATAGACATTTAAATATTAATTTTCAACCAATCGAATAATTTTTTTAATTACTAATATATTATTGGCTCACATTTTATTGGTTATTGAAGTTACTAATTTTATTATGGACTTAGATAATTAAAAAAAATATTGTTTCATATAAATTAAAGTACATTTAATTAAAGATATTTTAAATATAACTACAAAATGGCGACTAAAAGTAAAATAAATAAATAAAACAATTCGTAATCATCTTACTTCAAAAGCATTTAAATTTATCATACATAATGAATATTGGTAATAGTTAATTGGTAATAAATAATGAATATTGGTAATTCTTAATAGTTGAAGTAAGCTGTAAACATTGAATATGATTATAAAGAGAAATAATAATAAAATGTTATTTAGTATAAAACAGTTGTAATAAAGAAATGAAAATGAAAATCAAATATCAAAATAAAATGAATTTATTCAAGACAATATTTTGAAACAGACATAAGAATATTTTATGCGAATTCTTATTTGCTCTAATTAGAAATTTTAGAAATTGATATTTATTGCTTTAAGTCCTTAATTTATTTTTAAAAATATTTTTATTTTCTTTGAACTTATGCCAGGACACTAAGATGCTAAATATACTCATTTGGTGCCCAGAGGTATTTAAATAACAGAGTGATTTACTAAGGAAATTTTTCAGTTTAAATTTTCGAGTTTATACATATAAACAAAACTCTTAAACAGTGTAGTCAACATTTAAACGTAAAAATAGAGAGATTTATATATATAACTTGAAAGTTAAAAGATGGTATGGTAAGATAGAGTATAGTTATCAACTAATGCTTTAAGAGAAAATTCAATAAATTTCTTGTTAGTTTTTTAATTAGAATTATAATTTTTATTTAGAAAAATGATTTACGTACATAGTTAGCTAATCGCAAATTAAAACACATGGAATCTAATATTTTAGTCTCACTTAATTAATATATCAAAAATCCATTTGTAGAAAAATTTGCAATTAAAAGTGGTAGGTCATAATAGTTCAATCATATTTATTCTGGAAAATTATTTCATCCTTCTATTATTTTATTATATGTCTGCATTAATAAAATAATTGTTGTTGTTGTTTATCCTTAAATATCTGGGATCAGATTTACTGTACGGTCACCCTTGACGCGTTCTTTTTGATGCCAAATTTGGCGAACATTTTTACTGGAAACCAGGCAAACTAGTACTTTGGCTACTCTATTTGTCATTAACTTCTCATGAATATTTACCGATTTAAATTCATTAATATAAAATTTAATCAAAAGATTTTATGTATAATTTAACATATCAACTTTATTATTTCACCATTGGTGTTTAAAATCTGTAAATCTGCGTTTTTTGTTAATTTTGTAAAATTAGTTGAGCATATTGTTAGATGTCAACAATGGATGAAATATTTGTCACTATTTCAACTATTTTCCTCCTTTCGTTTTTCCCGATTGGAAATTCGTCATACGGTCACCCTTGGCGACTTTTTGAAAATTTCGCCAAGGGTGACCGTACGGTAAATTCTTACCAATATCCGCCATAGATCAAAGTTGTTGAAAGCCAAAAACCAATAATAATAAAGGAAGCGGATGTCATGTATACACAGGAAATACACTTAGTGGTCACTTGCGAGACTTCATTTTTATTGCCATTTATATGTCCCGTAGTATTTTCGGACTATTTAACTTATAAGATGACTGTAAATTAGTTTTCGAAAGGGACCTTTTCCCGGAAACCCGAACTAGGTGGACGTGAGTCGCATCAGTTGGTCAAGAAGACTAGAGCGCCCTGGACAAAGTCCAGGAGTAGAAGTCTGTCTTTGATCCTTTGATTGCAGGCCTTAGCTGAACACAATAGGAAACGGCATTATTCTAAAATCTATTAGTAATTATCTATTAAACATTATCAAAAATATTCTAAATTTTCTAGAAGTCCAATTTAATAAATTCGTATTCCTTTCCCATATTCAGATTCCTTCATTGGGTTTCAAACTTTTTTTCTCGTGAACCACTTTTAAAGTTTTACTATTTTCGGTAGGCTACTGCATTTCTACAGTATATTCGAAACTCCTAAAAAATATCACCCTAAATTGGAAGAAGAAGAAGAAGTGAAAAAAAGTAGCACCTTTTCTTGTGTCCTATTTATTAAAATAATACTTGTGGTTGAATAAAATTATAAATATTTATTATTACAAATAATCAACAATTGACAAAAACCAACAATGAACTCTGAAAGGTAAATCAACAATAAAAAATAGTCACTCTTTTAATGAGAAGGCGCACGGGCGGCAATTTGCAAGTCTCGACATGTGGTGTACACTTGTACTATTATTTATTGTTCTATTCAATTTTGTGTTTAAACTGAATCTCGAATATTTTTGAGTACCTACCTAGTGAATGATGCTACCTGTCTACGTTAATTGGTAAATCCAAGCCAAAATTATTGTTCTATATTATGAAAACCAAAAAATTTTTCGTGGACCCCCATTTACAACTTGTGAACCCCTGTTTTCTTTTCACATCTATGTGGACTCCCATGTGGTCACGTATGGACAACTTTGGGAACCTATGATTTAGACAGAAAAACAAAACGTCACCCTTTTAAGTGCAATGATGTTTCGAAATTAAAAATTTCCATAATGACTTTACATTTCAACCTGCTTATTTGGTTAAACTAAAACCACAAAATAGTCTTCTTTCTCAATTAAGTGACTTAAGTCTGTCTCATTTAAGTGATTTAAGTCTTTCTCACTTAAGTGACTTAAGTCTTTCTCAATTAAGTGACAGGTCTTTCTCAATTAAACGACTTAAGTATTTTTCAATTAAACGACTTAAGTCTTTTTCAGTTAAACGACTTAAGTCTTTTTCAATTAAGTGACTTACGTTTTTTCAATTAAGTGTCTTAAGTCTTTCTCAATTAAATGACGAGATCAGCATTTGAGCTGGTTTCATCCATTCCAAACTTGTGGGAAGAAAATGCACATAGAACTCTTAAACCATAAGCTTTCTCATCATAGAAATCTAGGTTGATTGAGGAAAGTATTGAATTTTGAATTTTTTTAAATAAATGCTTTTCTTTATCTGGCTATAGAAATTCCAGTTAGTTCACTTTAAAACATTTCCTTTATTGAGAATAATGCTTAGAAATAAAGTGAAGTATATATGGTCCCTAGAAACAATAAATTAAATATTGAACTGCCAAATTTTAGTTATGTTCATGGTATAACAGTTTATGGAGTTTCTACTCCTAATTTGAATTCTATGTATGATTTTATTTGAATTCAAATTAAAAATTGACCATAATTTGATTCTTATATGTTATATTGTTTGCTAAATTAATTTTCATCTAAATTTAAGTATTTCTAATTCATTTTTAAGAACCACACTTCCTCAGTTTTTAAATTCAGGGTAGGAAATCTTGAAGAAAATAAATAGTAAGGAGTGATAGATTATTTCAGTAGAGGCCAAAATTTTGTAAATCTTTTGAATAAAATCTTCTTATAAAGTTAAAGGATTCATAACATTAAAATTTTTTAAGTAGTATCAAACAATCATAGAAGGATAATTTAATTACAGAACGCAGCTAATATCTTTCTTATATTTTGCGACGTCTCAAAATATAAAAAAGAAAACAAGAAAAATGAAGCATATAAACAAAACTAACAATATCAGTTCATACTTAATTAGGCAAATTTTAGACATAACTAAGGCTTTTTACAAAGTTTTCCATCGAGTAAACATAATTTTTTAAATTGAAAAGTTTTATAATGTTGAACTAAGGTGTATTTATTGTTTCGATTAATTAAATTTTATTGCTGGCCTATTTTTCATTCACAAGATTTTAATAGCCTTCATATATTCTATGATCTGTATAGATCTAGGCCATGTTTAGAACATTTGAAATGAGATGATTACATTGAATAAGATGAATGATTACAAAGAAGAAGATGATATTTGAAATGAGATGATTACATTGAATAAGATGAATGATTACAATGAAGGATATGATCTTTCAAATGAGATGATTACATTGAGTGAGATGAATGATTACAATGAAGGAGATGATCTTTGAAATGAGATGATTACATTGAATGAGATGAATGATTACAATGAAGGAGATGATCTTTGAAATGAGAGATTACATTGAATGAGATGAATGATTACAAGGAATAAGATGATCTTTGAAATGAGATGATTACATTGACAGCATTTTGTTACACACAACATCATAGTAGTAAGATGCTGAATCCCAACAGAAATAAAAATATTTGGCTATCTAGGAAAAATTCATGTATGAAAAGATTTATTCGAGTTCAAATATTTCTTTAATGTTTATTTACAGTTTTATTTTTATTTACCTTCCACATAAATTCTGCCCTTACCTTTTGATGTATAGCAAAACATAACATGGCATTAAACTTAATTCCTCACTGTAAGTGTATTATAATCGGTATCCATATATTTGACAATTCTTTCTTAAGTATTTTAAGCCATCATTTCCAATTTTGGTTTCACTACACATTTTTGTAAGATTATATAGGATAGATTGAATTAGATGAAGCGTAGTTTAATCTTCATTATCCAATTAACATAAGTTTCAGCTTATGTTAATCCATTCAGTTTTAATTTGTGAGACAACAACTTATTTTGTAGAAGTTAAGCATTCAAATGAAATTGATGCAATTTTGTGTAAAAGGTAATAACCTTCCCACAGAAAGATACATGAAGAAATAGCGCAATGTTATGTAGAGATTATTCTTCGCAGTATCCTCTACATCACTGGCGCCATTTCTTCTTCTATAAAGATGATTTCCTTTTATCACATAATCTTAGTGTTTCAATTTTCATATCAAAAGTTGACGTTGTACATCATTTTGTGACTTTATCATTTTTGATTACACTTTTCGTTTTACCAGTTTTCTTTTCCCTTTTAAAAATTCTTGAAATATAATTTTTAGTTAAGTTTCCACCAATTTCTTTCCTAATTTCTTCACCACTGAAGCTTTTACCACACAATCGCTCTATTTTATATCACTTTTCTGGGTGATCAGTTAATTCTTTATGAAATTTTTATAATTTTACTACCCTTTAGAAATTATTAAATGGAAAACATGCAACATTCTTATTAACAATCAATAATTAGCAAAATTCTTTCTTTGAGCTCTAAATAAATGATAAAAAGAGTTAAATCCTATTATTAAAAGATTGGTTTACAGTCAAAACGAAAGAATACTTCATTAACTCTCTAAGCATTAGCGCTCATTAGCTACTACACTTAGATAAAAGAAAGATAAAATCAAACTAAACGAGTTATGTTTCGTTTTCCTTCTTATTTGGTTTTAACGTTTTATATAAAGCTTGAAATGAAATAAACCTTTTCGCATTTTATTCTTAGTTAAATTATCTTTCCAATGATGTAATATTTTGTGGCAATGTTTTAACAATATTATAAATATGAAAATTCATACCTCAATGTATTTTTACCTAAAGGTTTTCACACATTCACTCATCACAGGTAAATTGTAGTTTGCAACTACACTATTTTATCAGACATTGGGGCAAAAAGTATTTAACTGTCATCGAATGGCAACAAATAAAAAATAGGTTAATCACTAGTTGACAAAAAAGTATTTGTCGCACCTTTTTCATGGATCAATCGTAGCCCTAAAAGCGAAGATCATTTGAAAGCAATGTAGAGAAATTTTATCTGATCAGAAACAGCCTAAGTAAATACTTTTCTCCTTACTTTTTATATGATTAGAAAGTAATCGTTGTTGTTGTTACTAATCTCCATGTCTAGGAGTATACTAGACGAGACCCACGAGTCCACTCACTTTCCGAAAATCAAAAACAAGCGTAAGCATCTTGTATAAATCCTTAAGAGACAACCCCAGGCACTCAAGAATTTGTTCTGGTGATATTGGTTCATTTTGGCATTTAAGACTATTTGGATATATTTTGAGACCTCTCTCGAAAGTAAGTCCCTTCAGGTGACCACTGAAGAAACGGGAAAGTATAATCTGAACATATCTATCGCAACCAACAGCAAGAGATCTTCCAGGACAATCAAGCTGGATACCAGGGATGACTCGGGAGAATGAGCCAAATTTGCCTGTCAGCATGTCTTCTAATGGAATACAATTCAAGGTATGTCAGTGAATTAGAGCACTTCGCAAAGTGAAAAGATCTGCTTAAGTTTGCTAAGAATTGCAAGTCCGGTCTTATCACTGATCTTCGCCAATTAGAAGTATATTGGATGGTGGTATGACTGTCAGGCGAAAACCACACTGCCTTAATATCTGTATAAGACAAAATAGCGCTCAGTCACTGTTCGATGGCTATAAGCTCGCTCTTGAAAACCAAACTGAATTTTCCAAAATATTATGAAGTTATATTCAACCCTTTTGCAATAATTCATGAGTCTAAGCCAAACTCTGTTATTTTAAATTATCTCAAATTAACGATCTCAAATAATAATTTTTTTCCTATCTATGTTGTTTAATAGTAATTTAAGCAAAAGTTTCAGTTGGTATCAAAGTAAATATTATTCATTTTACTACAGGTAATGGTACAATAGAATTTGATGAATTCCTCAGCATGATGTCAAAGAAAGTGCAGGAATCCGACAACGAGACAGAACTCCATGAAGCATTCCGCGTATTCGACAAGAACGGAGACGGATTCATCAGTCCGGCTGAGCTTCGGCAAGTCATGACGAATCTGGGAGAGAAGCTGACGGACGAAGAAGTGGAGGATATGATTAAAGAAGCAGACCTAGATGGAGATGGGCTTGTAAATTACAAAGGTTAGTACTGAAGATTTTTTAAGCAACAAATTGTCACCAAATATCACAAGCATAATGTTTACAAGCAACTACACAAATTTCGAGTATGTACAAATTGCCAGATGTATGATCAACTCATTGCCTGTGGTTCAGTTGATGGATTTGATTCCTGTTTTGGTTGTGGTGTTTGTAACTACTTAGAACAAACTTTAAAGTATGAGTCTCAATTAAATTAAGTACATGTGTGCAAAAAGAAGAGTAGAGTAAAAAATATTTTGACTTAAGCATTGCTGTTTTTTAATTCTTAATAGTTGAAGTTCTACCGTAAAGATATTCATGAAGATGTAGATAGAGTTAATACCAATAAATTTACTGATAGTTTAAGGGGAGAAATCAAAATATTTTGTTTCTCCCAAAAATTTAAAAATTGACTACCATAAGGAATTGTTAATATCTGCAATATTGTTAACCAAAACTGAAATAGATATAAAATACTCTAAAAATTTTTAATTTATTTGTAAAATTCGGTGTATCGCATTTTACAGTTATTTATATTATGATCCTAAATAGTGATTTTGAATTAATTCCATAGCTAAAAGTTCAGGGGTTAATTTTGGTTACCAAGATAGTAAAAATATAATAGGGTAATTTATAACTGAAAAAAGACACGTCTATTGTTTTAAAATGTAATCCATTTTATATAATTCCGTCCATAAATCATTTACTTTACATCATTTTTATTACATTACCATTAATGACTGTCATCATATTGCTAATTTGGATTAATATAAGAATAAAGACAATTCAGTTAGGATAGGAAGTGATAATACGAATGGAAAATACACACACAAGTAGTTTTTAAGAATTTTAATTGATAATAATTGTGCTAAATGTAAGTGAATAATAAAAACGGCGTGAATATGAATTGAGACTGCAATGTAGCGTTAAAAACAAAGAGTAGGTATGCTGGTAATCAATAGTTGTGTTCTTTTTTAAATTGGATCTGACATTCATGGCAGCTCTGCGTAAAAGTATTTTGTACTAAGTTCCAAATCCAAAATAACTCAAATGCTTACCATGTTAGAAGGGTCCTTTATGTAGCTGAAGTGTAATTCCTTAGTATTAAGAGTACCTGAAGTAGGCAATCGAGTAAAGGCAAGGGCATCACATTGATATACAATATGAATCGTCTCCTCCCTCTTGTGGTATTTTTTTAACCTCTAATACTGAAGGAATTGTTTCTACTCCCACAATTGATTTACTCTGGATTTCCTTATTTTGTAAAGATAGGCCTATCTCTGGGGTTTTATCTATATAAACGGTTTTTTAAATCTTAGCAAATGGAAAGGTTCCCCTTGCATTATCTAAGTAACTGGGCAAAGCATTATAATCTATCAGTTTTCCAGGCATACTCGAAGCTCTGTAAAGACATTATAAGCACAGTATTATCTTAGATAGAGGTTGAGTCACATGAAACCAAGGTTACGGGAAGAGGATAGAAACTTTTTACGAAACTATCCCCTCAAGAAATAATAACGTTCGACTATCTGCAACCTGCCGACGCACCGTGTAACCGCTAATTGCCAACAATTACCATGATAATACAGCTAGGATAGTTGCGTGAAGATGATAATTGTTTAATTCTTCTTCTTCAATGGCCTGACAGCCCAGGGTGGGCCTTTGCCTTCCTCAGAAGTGCATACCAGGACCCCTATTTTTGGATAAGGTCATCCAGTTTGTCACTTTTAGTGTTTTTAGGTCGTTTTCAAGGCAGTCACGCCATCGGAGTTTTGGTCGTTCTCTTCTTCTGGTGCCAATGGGGCGAGCCAAGAAAATTTTTTTCGCCACCCGATTGTCGTTCATCCGGCTCAAATGTCCTTCCCATTTTAATCTCTGTATTGAGATAAATTTAACAATATCTGGTTCTTTAAATAGTTTATAGAGCTCAGAATTAGTTCTTCTTACCAATGTATTCTTGCATTTTGTTGACTTGATCTGTTGTCCTTCTTTTTGAGCTGTTAAGTTTTACCAATTGAAAAACTTAAGTCATTCCGAATAACTAAGGCGTATAAGTCCTTCTCACAAGATGGTTTTCTGTTAAATCAGGCTTCGTACTCTTTCCAGACATGAGAACGACGACTTTTACTATCAGAATACCTGGTAGTAAAAGTACCAGGTATTTTTACTATCAGCGTATTTTTACCGGCTATTTAAAGAGGCAAGCTGGAAGCCAATAAATGTTTTCTGCAAAAAATGGTTTTTAAACTTAAATAGTAGAAAAGGTTATATATTCAAATGAATAGATCCACATTATAGAAAATACATGTGATATCCAAATGCACCAGTTTGAACTTTCGGCCTTCATAGATAACTAAAACTTAAGCAAAATTGAAATATGCAGTATTAACTTTATGGAATTTATTTACAAATAGATTGTATTGATTGTATTTCTGCAGTTTCTAATGTAATATTTCAAGTTTAAATAGCTGTTGAGAGAAAAAACGTTTCTGTTTCGCCTGACATTGATGTGGAAAATTCGACTCCTACAACTAATCCTAAATATAGCTTGGCAAATTTGAACCACACTGAGTGCGTTTTCACAATTCGGGAAAGAATTTGTCTTTGAGTTTCAAAATAACTTTAAGTAAGGAAAGAAAATATGTGTTAAAAACACATTCTTTAAATTAACGTTCCACGGCAAAAATTATCTTAAAAAGATTTTTGTTGCTATAATATGGATTTAGAAAACAAACTATGGCCAGAATGCTGCATAAACTTCTTTCTGATGAGAAATATATTAAATTATTAAAAAGTGTTATGAAATATATATTTGAAATTTCGAAACAAAAGTTATCAAAACGTCAGGATTTCATAAATACTTGGAAAAACACCAAAATGAATTAACTGAAAATATATTTAAATAATATTTCAAAAACAGTCTATTGTGTTAAAGAAACTGAAACCCCAATAGAATTTTTGAAATTTTGAACTAATTGTAATTAAAATTAAATGATGCAATGGAAAATATGTTCACCTCATTGTAAGATACTCAAGCATGCTGCAACATAGGATGAACTGTAGATTGTTGTAGAAAAAGCATTCATTTGGTGACAGATGAAAGTACATTGTCACAGTTGATGAAATAGAAATATCTTGAAATAATAGCAATAAAGAAAGAGGGATTACTTACTCATTTTTATTGCATTTCAAAGATGAAAAAAAACATAACAATGTAGTTTAAAATATGTAAAGAAGATTTCAATAAAGAATTCATGATAATTGACATCACATATATACTATAACTGAAAAAAAACATAAAAGAGTTGAAAAATGTTAAAATCAACTAATCAATTCAGTTTATCATTAAAAAATATTTTAGCCTCTTTTGCCGTCACCACACAAGAAATGATTAAACTAAGAAAATGTTTAATTGGTCAAGAAAGGAATGCTATATATATATATATATATATATATATATATATATATATATATATATATATATATATATATATATATACATATATATATATTACTTCATTTACAAATATTTTTCTTGTAGTGGAATTATGTATCTTAAATTTCGGCTATATAGCCAAAACCAAATTAATATCAGTTTTATTGCAGCAAAATAAACATAATTTGTGATATTTAAATGAGTTAAAATTAAGTAAATCACAGCATACATATTACACGATATTCAAAATACATTAATAATATAACAAGATTTTCATCTTCCTTGATATCAGTACTTGGCACAAACATATTGAATATTCTTTAATAAACTTACATTTTATTCACCTGTTAAATTATCCACGTTATTTTCCCTTATAAAGCAATTTTTTTCTTACTATTTGTTTGAATACATTTGATTTTTTAGTATCTTCAGCAGAATATTTTAAAGAACGTTTCTAAGAATTTAGTACATTTCTTGCAAAATAACATTTTTTAGCGTATCTGTCGCTACTAAACATCACCTAGCTGATAATGTCCTAAATTTCGTAGAATCTAATGTCTCTTCCCTGATGTAACATGTAAGTTTGAAGAGGAAAATGCCGACTCAGATGCTAACTTTCTAATTTGATTACGGATCAAAATTTCAAAGTAGGTAGTTGCATTTGTCTTCAACATGCAAAAGAAAAATGCAGCTTAAGGAACAAAAAAAGCATTGTTAGCATGTCTTAACAGTTTTCGTATATTCTTGGCTACAAATCGTACTTTATGCAGCATGCAATGGATGAATCTACAACTACATTCAAATATTTACATATGATATTTATTTTACACCATTATTTCTTCATTACATTATTAATATTTTAATAAAAAAAGATCTACTACTGCTTTTTTATTGTTATTTTCACCGATCAGAAGTTACACCATAAGCGTCGATTTAAAATTCAGTACTCGTATTGAAATTAAAGAGAAAAGAAATAAAATTAGATCGTGGAATATTTCCTTTATACTTTTATTCCTTTTTACACAGAACAAGTTTTGACTTTCCATCCAAGCATCTAGATTAAATAGTTCTCTTCTAGTTTCTTTTTTGTTCACACAATAATTTCGCAGATCTAGATTTGAAATTTTTTTCTTTCTTCTGAACGCTCGAGTTGCTAGAATTTGAGGTCAAACGGAAGAAACAAGTAATTCATGTCACAAGAAATATGGCCTTTTCTGAAGAGGGATGGGGAAAAACCTGGCATGTTTTCAAGCTCAAGCTCTGTAAAAGAAAAAAAAAAGCTCCGATTTAATGGGCTGTCTATTCTTAAAAGACAAGCAAATAAACATTTTGCTTTTTGTGGTAAAGTTACTGCTAGCGAAACAAGTTTTAGGATGCTTATCATTCTACAGTTGTTAACAAATTTAATATTTATTATTCACATAAAATAACAGATGCTCGCTTTAATGCTATATCTTACACAGCAGAACTTAGTTTATTTATACTGAAATTTTAAGTTTTACTCTCCAAATTTTCATTTCTTCTTTCCAAACTTTCAAATTTCCAAATTTACATTGATTCAAATGAAATAATTTTCATTTCAATTAAAGCTTTCTTCCAACTGTTTTATATACGTTATTTTTAAATCATGTTTGTGTGTGGTATACTGAATCTAAAAATTATTGTCACTTAAAACTTTGAAATATTACTAACAAAACTTTGATATCTGATGAACAAAATGATAAATATTTATATAAATTATTATATAGAAAATGAGATTCACAATCCATGAATTTTGAAATTTTGCAAATTAATAAAAAAACCATTGTGAAATAAATTATTGAACATAATTGAAGCATTTGGAATTTATGAATTTTTACACTACCAAACAGAGAGACAAACAGATTAACGCTGTTATTAGATGCTTGAACAGGCACCTTAGTTTATTTTTCATGAAGATTTTTCATAAAAAAAAATGGGACAGGGGCATGTATTGAAAGGGGAAAATTCGGATAAGTCCCATATTCCATATCCCAAAAGTCCCATCCGAGGAGATACCATGGTTACCCACAGCAAAAAGCCTCAGGTTCAATGCCAGCCGTTATATCACAATGGTAGCACAATGATTCGTTTCTGTCATTAGCATGGACGTCTAGGTTTTGAGTTTTCCGGGTTTCCTCCTTTGCGACGGGTGAGTACGGCCCATTATAAAAAGTCCACCCAAAAGGTAACTAAAGTTCGGAAGTAAAATTCCCTTACTACTGCTTTAAGCTGTCAAGCAGTCCACAATATGTGCTCAAAAGTACGATCTTTTACTAATATGCATTCCATCCCCACTTCTTTAACAGAAGTTGGTAACAAAATCTTTGATGATGGTCCCTGAATTTATGTTCTTAAAGACAAAAATTTTTAAAATACAGTGTGTAATATTAAATTTCATAGAATAAAGAAATAAAATTAACAAAATTTAGAATCCTTCCCAAACTTAAACACTTTAATTATTTGACTTCTCATTCAAAAAAAAAATTTAAAACAAGATGTAAATATTTACACGTTGTATACATTTACAAAAATAATTTAAATGTTGTCAACATTTTGTGTTACAAATAAAAAAAATTTAACTTGAAATAATTTTAATGTGGTAATACATTTTTCCTTTTCTGGATTAAATGTAATTGCTAAAAATAATTAATATTCTTACAAATCTTATTTCAATCAATAACAAGGATTGCATAAGTCCGTGGCTAAAAAAAGTCATTAATATCATTCTTGATGGAAATCAAACATATTTGCGTGAAAAGCCAAGTTTTGTCTTAGGAAAAATGGTATAAATTTGAAATAAATAATAAAAATATCCTTTTTGAAATATTTAATAATACAAAATTATTATGATTCAGGATAATGTATTATAATCTAATTTTCCTCAGGTCAAATATAACATTAAAAGAAATATTTTTGACACTACACAAATAAAATTACAATATATGGAAACTTGATGAAATTGTCTTCTTTATTCAGATGTTTTATTTGACAAGCCATAAAAAATATAATGAAATACTAATTAATGTTTAATTCAAAGTTTTGCTTTGTTTAGGTAAAAATGAACTATTTAAATTATACGTTTATCTTTATTTTACTTTTTAGGAATTCTGATAATTTAGTATTAAGTTTTATAAATAGTATTTTTTTGAGAAACGCTGCCAATCGTAGGTTCCAATCATGTCAACGATCAAAAGCAAAAAAAAAAAAAGAAGAAAAAGAGCCTAGAGCGACAAAAATAAAGCAAATATTTTCTCTCCTGATGAATTCCTTTATTTTAATTCAGGAAATTGATAAAATTATTTCATAACGCTTTTATTAAAACATAAATTCTTACTATGAGGAAACTTTTATAATTTTTGCTTAGTGTTTTTATTTTTTTAAACTATTTCACACTCTTTTTTCTAACAAATAAATAATTGTACTCGAATTAAATTTTAAATTTAATAAAAATTTAAAAAATTAATTACTAAATAAATAAAACAAAAATTTTGTTATATAAAAGCTTTAGGAATTCAAATTCTTTGCTCAATTTTAAGTTAATGTATTTCAGTATTCACACCAAACTGCAGAAACACAGAGAATGTACATTAATTCAATAACCTTAACTTTATTTTCTGTTAAAATTAGATGGCATATTCTGCTAATTGTTCCAAGTGACAGTTACATAGTATGTTTTAATATTTCAGAGTTCGTCATTATCCTGACATCAGCCAAGTGATGCCAGACACAGAAGCTCACGAAGGTTGGCTGAAGCAGATACAGTGTCCCTTCTTCAACTCTGGTTTCTCATCATTGTGCTAAAAATACTTTTCCAACAAAATTTCACCGCTTGCTGTTGCGTGATAACTCGTGACAGTAGAGAGCACTTTTTTTACGTCTTTTAACAACATCAGAAAGCACAGATTCTCAGGCCAACAACGCCTACAAGCAAGAAACCGTTTATTTTTGTTCCGCTAAACTTTATGGAACTCATCTTTATCATTAATTTTTAAGTAATTCTATTTGCAAACCTTGTGAGACTTAATGGAATTCCTGGTGGTGTAATGTGGCGAGGAAATATGATGCCAAAACCGAAAATATTTCGCCAAAATGGGAAGTGAAAAATTGAGTTTTACTACAATTATGGTTAACTCTAGAAGCAAAAATAAATCAGTAGACTCCAATATGCGAAATGTTATTATAAATTACTATTCCAGTGACTAAAAAATATCATTTTATCTCCAAAATGAATATCTCCTTTTATTGTTCACCTGATACTGAAAAATAATTATATGCAAAAACTTAATTCTTCACCATATTACACCATCACTATCATAAATAATTCTCACTTGTTATAAATACATTAAAGCTAAATAAATTTTGTAACAATTATGTTTTTTAATCTCAATTTTATGAGTTTTCAGAATACATTCCATTTAAATATTTCACGTTCAAGTATTGAAAAAAAGTTAGATTAATTTGTTTTCTCGGAAATTCCTTTACAAGTTTAAGAAAATCTAATGTCATAATGAACTTAGTAGATAAAATCTTAACATTTTTGTAAATTCAGACTTTTTCTAATTAAAAAAAATTATGAAATTATTATTAATAACATTTGTGGAAATTTATTGAATAACTTTTCATTTTTCTATACGAATGATTTAAACAGATTCCTCAAAAGAACAAAATTAAAAATATAGCTTTTAAGATTAAATATAATTAATCAAAAATTTCATATTTTATTTTCTATTTTTATAAATAACCTATTTCTACAATAGCTAGATAGATAAACATTGTTTTAAGAGTGAATTTTAGGATAAATCTGAACTTTTAATCGTTATATAATTTTATTTTTAACAATTTTATTTTATAATTGAAATGTTTTATTTTATTATGTTAAATAAAACTATATCTGTGGCATACATCATTATACTATTTCGTGATCAAATATAAATACTTACAGTGACTATCAAAATAAATACTAAATATAGTATGAAAGCATTTGTAATAATATATATATATATAAGAACAAGTTAACTCTTACATTTAAAAATCACTTTAAGCCATCGAATCAAAGTTAGCAAAATATTACGATATTGACCACACGCACACAATATATAAGTAGTTTTATATTAAAAATCACATGCAACCAAAATCAAAGAGGTATGCGTGCATTTCCATAGGTGCCAAAAAATAAAATATTTAAGTAAACTAACTAGTATATAAAACTAATTCTTGATCTATATTTTGCAGTTAATAAACTTAATCCATAAAATGTTCGTTTTCTATAGGATTCCTCTCTATTAAGATATTCCTATATTTTATATAGAAACCATATTCTTGAGCACTATGAAGCAACTACTTTCGTAATATAAGTCGGCAATGTGATTTGGACTAATATCTTGTGTGTTAAAGTAATACGAATTGTTGACACGCGATTTTATAATATGGAGCAAATGCTCCGGAAAAACAATATGGATAACATATTCTCTTCAATCAAACTCAACCTACTTTATAAGCTGTACATCTCCAAATGTTAGCATAGTCTCCTCAGTTCAATTAAAGGTTGTATACTATTAAGAAGAGAGAAAGAAACACACGAGGCTTTTGGAAACAAATCTTTTGCTGATTGGAAAACGTCTGACTTACTCACTTAATTTCCGAAAATGTAAGTTTTTTTTTTTTTTTTCGGAAACTAAATAGACATTACTAATATGATTCTTACCATGATTCTGTTGACAAAATGCCAAGATATTCATTACGATTTCAAATCATTCAGTTATGGAATGTTAAAGGAAATTTTTCTTTTCCGAAATGCTATAAGTCTTATGTTATTTACTGTTCTAGCACTTCCTTAATTTGCAGAAGCTAATGTGATATTTTTGATTAAAATGACAAAGCACTTTCTTTAGGTCTGGAAAAAAATGTGAAATCCTTGACCCAAAAAAACTGCCCAAAGAAGCGTTCCTGTACGATCCATAGTTTACGAGAAAAATACGAAAAGCAAAGTATGACGTCACTGCCGGTGAAAGGAAATAAAAACATTTATTGAACATATCAACATCATTATATGCACAATTAAAAGCAGATATTTAAAGTGTCCACCGTGAATGTCGAGGCAGGCTTGAACACGCCTTGGAATGGTTGTCATCCCACGTTGCAGCATCGCAGGGTCCTCCGAAGATCAAGCAGCATGCAGGCAAGCAACTAAGTCCATATTGGCACTACGTCTCGATACACCAGTTCCATAAAATGGCCCCATAGGAAAAAATCCGACGGTGTAAGATCTGGAGGACACAGATCCGGACCCTCACATCCGATCCAGCGGCCGGGGTATTCTATATCCTGTAAATCATCTTGTAGATAATAATAAGTTTATTATCTACAAGATGATTTTGGTCCAATATAGTAGATAGCTTTATAGCTGAAGTCCGTTGTAGACCATTTAAGCATCCACCGTTATTAAGCATCTATGAAGAATGTAGATGTGGATTCTTTGATTGTGGACCATATAAACTCATTTCAAACGAAGAAAAGAATAATGGACTAAGTTATGTTGAGAATATTTCTGAGCCTCATTTTGAGCATATATGGATTCTGACTGATAGCAAGTTCTCAATCCAGCATCTAAGCGATTGGATGAAAATTGATGACAGAACTGGAAGCTCAGTATTGAATATGATCTATGTTCAATATTGAACTCAAAGAATTTTGGGATTAATTTTCATTTTCAATGGATCGTGTCACCCGTCGGCATTAAGGGAAACGAGATTGCTGAATCGCTGTCTAAAGCTGCCTCTTTGGAACTTTCACAGCCTGATTTGCCATCCACCTTTAATGAGGTTTTTACTGAGAGTTAAAAAACGCTTATGGATGTCTGTAGGGTTCCACCTACGTATAAGTGGTATCTTAGAAAACACCCTGCTGGCGCCTTGCTTTTTGAGAGAACTAGAGGCCATCAGACTTGTATTTCACGCTTCGCCAGTGCTCACCTAAGAGTCCTCAAATATGTGCAAGGTCAAAAAACTTTTAGTCTGTGCACAAAATGTAAAGCTGAACTGGCAACGCCTGAAAATATCTTGATCTGCTTGAATTTTGACTTGGAAGAGGCTTTTTCAAAGCCCTGTTTTTGGATTTCCTAGCTGTTTATGTACTTGTGGAGTTGGTATAGTATTGGAATTTTACCATCTGGGATTAGTAACAACAACAAAGGAAGAAATCAGGAAAGCTTTTAAGCAAATTTCTGGACGATGTACATGCAGAAATGCAACATCCATTACCTACCATTCAGTAACAGCTTTAAGGAAACCAAGGATGTTCCACTCTGAAGATCATGGTCTAACACTAAGCAAAGTGAACTTAGTGTGAATGTAGAATGAAAGTATTCTTGATTCATATTTGTAAACAAATACTTGTTACAATGATGATTCCTTCTTTAATTAAGTATTTTGCTTCGTAAACACTAATTTATATTATAAAGACAAACTCAATTGTGAAAAAAACACATGAAATTGCGCTTTTAGTGATGGTAAAACATACTTAAAAATTTCCACAAAGGATGTTTATACAGAGTGTCCCAAAACGACTGCATAAACTCTGCACAGCTAGATTCCTCGTTGGAAGTACATAAAAACTGCCCAAAGAAACGTTCCTGTACGATCCATAGTTTACGAGAAGAATACGAAAAACAAAGTATGGCGTCCATTCCGGTGCAAGAAGAAACACTTTATTGAACATATCAACAGTAGTATATGCACAATTTATAGCAGATGTTCAAAGTGTCCACCTTGAATGTCAAGGCAGGTTTGTGCACGCCTTGGAATGGCTGTCATCACACGTTGTAGCATCGCGGGGTCCACCGAAGTATCAAGCAGCGTGCAGAAGAGCAACTAAGTCCATTGGCGTTGACACTACGCCTCGATACACTAGTTTCTTTAGATGGCCTGATAGGAAAAAATCCAACTGTGTAATATCTGGCGGACTACAGATCCGGACCTCTCACGTCTGATCCAGCAGCCGGGGAATTCCATATCCAGCCAACCACGTACAGGAGCACTGAATTCTACTGGAGCCCCATGATGCTGGGACCAAAGGCATTTCCATTACATCGGCCTTACATCAAGTACATGTCGCAGTAGTCACGAACGGAATACATGGCCACCATGCGAAGACTACCGGTAGCTGCAAGATGCAGCCTTTTATATACCAATTCAACGGTGGCTTAACATCATTCCATGGGAAGCGCGCATGCAAGACGTATTTCCACGGCGAACGTTTTAAACATTATCGTCTGGGAAGGTACACCGTTGGATTTTTTCCTATGGGGTCATCTCATGGAACTAGTGTATCGAGACCTAGTGCCAACACTAATGGACTGAGTTGCTTGCCTGCATGCTGCTTGAACTTCGGAGGACCCTGCGATGCTGCAACGTGAGATGACAGCCATTCCACGGCGTGTTCAAGCCTTCCTCGACATTCACGGTGGACACTTTGAATATCTGCTTTTAATTGTGCATATACTTCTGTTGATATGTCCAATAAAGTGTTTTTTTCTCATACCGTTAGTGACATCATACTTTGCTTTTCGTATTTTTCTCGTAAACTGTGGATCGTACATGAATGCTTCTTTGGGCAGTTTTTATGTACTCCCAACGAGGAATCCAGCTGTGCACAGTTTATGCGGTCGTCTTGGGACACCCTGTATAAGTTGTTTAATGTACAGCTTCTTTCTTTATGTTGCTTTAAGGCAAAACATAAGCATAATATTTAAACATTAACTTTTTATCTATTGCCATGACGAGAAAAAATTTTCTAACAACGAAATCATAGCATGATTCTTAATATATTTTATAGTCGTGAATATATATTACTTGCAAAGACACTAATATAAATAAAATTAAGTTGAATTTGTTAAAGTTGAGTTTTGAGTGTGCAAATATATCACCCCTAAAATTACAATCCTTTGCAAAATTATGTTTGAATTAAAAATTCAGTCAAGTTTTTTTATGCACAGTTTAATTTAGAATATGGATGACAAATTTAATTTTATGCCGTGGTTACATATTATATACATTTACAAACATGTTGCATAAATACATTGTGTACTCTTCATACAGGCAATCTGCTTCCACTTTCAGTGAAGATAGAGAACGTTATTTTAAATCAAAAAGTGGGAAAGTTGTATACTTTACTATAACTTAACCTCTTACCCTTTTTTCGTAAGAAAAAGGATATAGAAAAATATGCATTTTTATTTTATAAAAATTTAAAATACAATCTACAAAGACGTTTTTACGATATTGTATTTCAGTAAACATAAAATCAACACCATAGAATGAAATATTTGAAAACAACAGAATCAATTTTTCTAAAAATTATCTTCACCGACGTTCGGTAGAAATATACAGTGTGTGTGTGTGTGTGTGTGTGTGTGTGTGTGTGTGTGTGTGTGTGTGTGTGTGTGTGTGTGTGTGTGTGTGTGTGTGTGTGTGTGTATGTGTGAGTAATACTTTACATTAGTATTAATGAATACAAATTATATTGGTACAAATATAGTTGATTCTATTCTCTTTTACAAATTACAAATCGATATTAAACTCATAATTCTTAAATTGTGTGAAATTTGATAATGTGTATGTTCGATATTAAAAGCACGTTATTTTACAAAATATATTGTTGATGCTTTTTCTTTAAATGATATACTTTATAAATAATTATTCATTTGATTATTCAAAGAATAATTTACGTATATTAAACAACAATTTACATACTCTAGATAATCCAAAGAAGACAAGTTCCTAAAAATGAAAATTTACTCTAATTATATTAATGGTTTGCCGATCAATAGCTGAGTGATTAGCGTTCCTGACTCTCGAGATGTGGTTCCCGTGTTCGAATCCCGGTTCGGGCATGGATGTTTCTTTCCTTCTCTGTGTTTCTCTGTCCTTTCTTCTGTGATGTTGTATGAATGTGGCCCACCCTATAAACGGGTTTGTGGAAAATAAAATTAAAAATACTTTTCTGCAAAAAAAAAAATAAAATACTGACATGCCTTTTCTGAGAGCGGTGCTTACATTTCATATTTCATTTGTTTATCTTCTTTAGCTGATAAATATATTATCGATAAAAGAGATAAAAAGAATACCCCATGAAAATTTAAAAACATGTTTTCCAAATATTTATTTTGTAATATTTACACTTCTTTACTGTAACCCATTTATCACAGTAGGACGTAATACGATAAAAAAATTCTATAAATAAAGCCTGAACCTAAATATTCGAGATAATGATGCATGAAAATAATGATAGCTTAATCTAACTAAAATAAAAAAAATATTTCCTAATGATTATTCCCAGACTAACTTTGTTTTGCCTGTCATTCAAAAATAATTTCTTCTGCACACGATACTTTCAGACTTATACACTGTCTCGCTTCACTTTATCGTGGAAAAAATATAACTTGTACTTCTGTTTGTCGATATCATGCTTTACTTTTTTATAATATTTATCATGTCTAATTTAAAGCCTTTTTATCGAAGAAATTACGTATGCACAATCAAAACATAGTATCCAATATCCATTTTAAAAAGTGTATAAAAGAAGCGATTAGCTTGCTTGCTGATCGCTAATATTTTTTATACAATATTTAAAAGAAGGCTGCAATGGCCTGGTTGGTTATGACGTCGTTCTCATTATCGGGAGGTAGTGAGTTCGAATCCCAGATTAACCAAAGCTCCGTCGTGGTCGCTGATGGCAGTTGGGACAAGTAAAAATTGGGCGTGGTCGATATATTAATAAAACCTACTATTTACAATGGGACGTTTTTGGAGCACAATGTTATGTATTGTGAGTGTTATGAAAATTCTTAAATTTTAAGAAATTGATTCTGTAGAATTAACTTCAATATGAAAGGTCACAGATCCAATTCTACACCATATTTACCACTGTTGAATACCAGAAAGCATATATTACATGATACCCAAAAGTGAACACCCAAAAGTCACAGTTTTGTAATCATGACGTAACTTTTATTTCATATTATTACTTTCGGGAAGATAGACTGTTACCGTGTTCGTCGCAAGGGAGGAAACACGGAAAACTGCCGAGCATTCGACATATGTTCAAGCAGAAAAACAACACTCATCTCCACTTGGTCAAGAAAAGCTGGAATCGAACCTAAGGTTCTCCACTTTGAATTGTACAATTCTATCACTATGGCATGGTCAGCTCTTAGAGTGACTATTGTGTTTCTGATTTCCACCTGTAGGATCACGTACTTCAAAGTTCTCTAGGTTTTCTCACTTAGTCAAAGGGAATGAGACCAATTAATTATGAAAAATTGAATACGGTAAAAACTCTACACAAAAATTTTAAATTATTAAGATGATACAGAAATTCAATAAATCTAAGTGACAGCAAACATATATAGAATTCACGGGAAATTATAAAACAGGTTGTTAAGTGCAAAATCGAACCATACTTAGCTACAATGATTTTCTTTTATAATATAAAAATGAATGGCTAATACAATAAACTTAATCTGTGAATCATAAACTTCTAAAAAGTTCCACACTTATTCCATGAAAGTTTTGTAGACGTGAGGGAATACATATAAATTTAATTCATTGAATCACATTTTGACTAAAGAAATATTTATTGTCCAAGAGATATTATACCTCAATATCTAATCTATTAATATCCATGTCTAGGAGTTTACCAGCGATGTCCACGAGTCCACTCACTTTCAAAAAATCAAAAACAAGAGTAGGAATCTTGTATAAGTCCTCAAGAGACAACTCCTGGCACTCAAGAATATGTGCCGGTGATGCTGGTTCATTTTGGCATTGAGGAACAATTTGGATATATTTTGAGACCTCTCTCGAAAGTAAGTCCCTTCAGGTGGCCACTGAAGAAACGGGAAAGCGTAGTCTGAACATATCTATCGCAACCAATATCAATAGATCTTCCAGGACAACCAGCTTGATACCAGAGATGACTCGGGGAAATGAGCTAAATTTTCCTGTCAGCATGTCTTCTAATGAAATACAATTCGAGGGTATGTCAGGGAATTAATAACTGGTAAAGGTTCTTCAGAACATATCTGAACATATCTATCGCAACCAATGGCAAGGGATCTTCTTGGACAATCAGCTTGATACCAGGAATGACTCGGGGGAAAGAGCCAAATTTCCCTGTCAGCATGTCTTCTAATGAAACACAATTCGAGGTATGTCAGGGAATTAATAACTGGTAAAGGTTCTTCAGAACATATCTGAACATATCTATCACAACCAATGGCAAGGGATCTTATTGGACAATCAGCTTGATACCAGGAATAACTCGGGGGAATGAGCTAAATTTTCCTGTCAGCATGTCTTCTAATGAAATACAATTCGAGGTATGTCAGGGAATTAATAACTGGTAAAGGTTCTTCAGAACATATCTGAACATATCTATCGCAACCAATGGCAAGGGATCTTATTGGAACAATCAGCTTGATACCAGGAATGACTCGGGGGAAAGAGCCAAATTTCCCTGTCAGCATGTCTTCTAATGAAATACAATTCGAGGTATGTCAGGGAATTAATAACTGGTAAAGGTTCTTCAGAACATATCTGAACATATCTATCGCAACCAATGGCAAGGGATCTTATTGGACAATCAGCTTGATACCAGGAATGACTCGGGGGAAAGAGCCAAATTTCCCTGTCAGCATGTCTTCTAATGAAACACAATTCGAGGTATGTCAGGGAATTAATAACTGGTAAAGGTTCTTCAGAACATATCTGAACATATCTATCACAACCAATGGCAAGGGATCTTATTGGACAATCAGCTTGATACCAGGAATAACTCGGGGGAATGAGCTAAATTTTCCTGTCAGCATGTCTTCTAATGAAATACAATTCGAGGTATGTCAGGGAATTAATAACTGGTAAAGGTTCTTCAGAACATATCTGAACATATCTATCGCAACCAATGGCAAGGGATCTTATTGGACAATCAGCTTGATACCAGGAATGACTCGGGGGAAAGAGCCAAATTTCCCTGTCAGCATGTCTTCTAATGAAACACAATTCGAGGTATGTCAGGGAATTAATAACTGGTAAAGGTTCTTCAGAACATATCTGAACATATCTATCGCAACCAATGGCAAGGGATCTTATTGGACAATCAGCTTGATACCAGGAATGACTCGGGGGAAAGAGCCAAATTTCCCTGTCAGCATGTCTTCTAATGAAACACAATTCGAGGTATGTCAGGGAATTAATAACTGGTAAAGGTTCTTCAGAACATATCTATCGCAACCAATGGCAAGGGATCTTATTGGACAATCAGCTTGATACCAGGAATGACTCGGGGGAATGAGCAAATTTCCCTGTCAGCATGTCTTCTAATGAAATACAATTCGAGGTATGTCAGGGAATTAATAACTGGTAAAGGTTCTTCAGAACATATCTGAACATATCTATCGCAACCAATGGCAAGGGATCTTATTGGACAATCAGCTTGATACCAGGAATGACTCGGGGGAAAGAGCCAAATTTCCCTCTCAGCATGTCTTCTAATGAAACACAATTCGAGGTATGTCAGGGAATTAATAACTGGTAAAGGTTCTTCAGAACATATCTGAACATATCTATCGCAACCAATGGCAAGGGATCTTATTGGACAATCAGCTTGATACCAGGAATGACTCGGGGGAAAGAGCCAAATTTCCCTGTCAGCATGTCTTCTAATGAAACACAATTCGAGGTATGTCAGGGAATTAATAACTGGTAAAGGTTCTTCAGAACATATCTATCGCAACCAATGGCAAGGGATCTTATTGGACAATCAGCTTGATACCAGGAATGACTCGGGGGAATGAGCAAATTTCCCTGTCAGCATGTCTTCTAATGAAATACAATTCGAGGTATGTCAGGGAATTAATAACTGGTAAAGGTTCTTCAGAACATATCTGAACATATCTATCGCAACCAATGGCAAGGGATCTTATTAGACAATCAGCTTGATACCAGGGATGACTCAGGGGAATGAGCCAAATTTCCCTGTCAGCATGTCTTCTAATGGAATACAATTCAAGGTATGTCAGTGAATAGTAATGGCGCATTAATTAACACAATTAACAATTGAATAACCCAATTAAAACTATTAAATGTAGTAGTGAATCACAAACTCGTTATTATTAACAAATTCTATAAGCTTTTTTTAAGATTATTTTATAGCATCATTTCTAGTTAACTATTAATCGCAGGGTAACTAAGGCTTGGTGGCGATATTCTATATTCTCTTAAGAGGAAGATGTCTAGTTTAATATCTGATCTAGCCGAAGACTGCTATGTTGAGAGGGCATATACGTAATTAAAGTTTTATAGAATCTGATTGAATTATGTTGGTGTGGCGTACCTTGAGAAGGTGCCTGCTCCGATATCGATCTCGTCACACGATTATGGTTTGGTATTACGATGTAGTTTTTATCTTTAGATACATTAGCAGATTGAAACAGTCTGACGGAACCATCGCAATACATTAAAACGTCAATGAAATTCTAATTTTCATTCTAATTTTTGAATCAGTTGAATGACATTAGGAATTCTCACGCCCTTCTCTTTAATTTGCTACACCTCACCATCAGCGGATCTCTATATCAGGGGTGCAATTTAAATTTTGAAAAAAAATTAGTAGAATTTTAATGTGATGGTTGTGACTGAATATTTGAAGTTATTGATATTATGTTGGGCTTAAGATTCGTTGTGGCAATTCGTAAAACAGAAGAAAGGTTCTCATCTGCTATTCTATTTCTTATTTTTGATTTGTTTAAATTCATTAAAGAAGAAGTTTGCTCACAAATGTAAGTGCTGCCAAAGAAAGTTGCACATGCAGCTGGATTTTGTACTCCTATACGAACATTCATACTCTCGGGTAGCCATGAAGGGAACAACCAGAAAATCCGCGTTATAAAAAAAATGAACTTAATGAACAGATGTAAAATATTTATTATGATGTAGAATCGTTTTCCTATCAGAATTTTTCTTTTGTTTACTTGAAAGAGTCTCATTCTTTTTAAATTAGTCTTATTTTATTAACAACATTAAAGGCGACGCGGGCCAATTTTCACCCGCGGGCCATAGGTTGTGCATCCCTGCTCTATATTATAACCAGATTCAATGCGCTTAGATCATCATTCTACATTCAAATTAATATGTTTAAGTGCGTGTTCAACAAATTAACTTTATTCTCGCTTTTTGAGGTGGTAAGCATAATATCAAAAATACAAGAAAAAACTTTCGGTTAGAATTCATTTTTATGTTGCTTGAATTATAACTTTGTGGCAGATTTTGAAGTAAGTAGATTACACTGAGAAAAAGCATTATTTATTTCCAAATGGTAAATGCCTATTTAAAATTTCCATAAATAGAATATATAATTAAAAATTTAGAAAGGTCATTATGTTTTTGCATATTCATTGGATTTGCATATCAAATAAAGGAAATATTCCATACTTTTTCTTTAATTTTTCTTTCTTATATTTTTTATGTTTGTGAAATTTCTGTATAATTCTTTGATTAGGAACAGCACATAAAAGACATTCAACGCCAAATAATAAATTTAGCATTATATTATTTTTTACGTGAATAAAAAACTTGTGTTTGATTAAAAAAATTTTATTTAAACTTTGCGGAAATATTTCTTCAAACGCTATTAAAATTTTGAGGAATTGTAAAGATTAATTAATATTATTAATGAAATCAAAGTATTTGTATAACAAATACACAAGAACTTATAAATTTCCTTTTCTTTCCAAGAAAAAAATCATATATTTAGTGTCGCCATCTTGTGTTATTAAATAGCTTTAATTGTTAAAATCAAGGAAAACATAGAGTACTATAAGAAAAAAATATGATGTGAATATTATAGAAATATATATTTTCTAATAATTAGATAATATTAATCAAAGTATCTTTGTACAGTTAAACGAAAAATTATAATATCAATAAATGATTTTAAATTATGTGTACATGAAAAGACATATTTACTTTTTCTTATGAAAACTAATACCACTAATAGACGATTAGCGTGCATAAATTGTTAAAGTTATTCTGGGTAATAATGATATAGTTATTAAACTGTAAAAATCACCCAACTATTTGAAGGGAAAAAGTCTTAATAAGGCCAGATTCTTGCCTCAATAACATTTAAAACCTAATATTTTAAGCAAGTATATTTAAAACATAGAAAAATCTAGCAAATATGATGGAATCATTCCATAAAGGGAAGATGAATTTCCAAAAGTCTGAATATTTTTAAATAAACTAAAAACTAATACAGAAAATACTCTTTCCACTAGATATATACTGAATATGGAAGCTTCTCGGCAAATTTGTTTCAATAAAAATTTTAAAAAAAAAAACAGCCTTAGAGGTCAGCAACTGTATTTTCAAAAGAAATCATCAACGTCATATGACAGAATTGTCCTTAAAAGAAACATCATTTCCAAAATTATCAAATTATCTTAAAGCTAGTTGATATGTGTTTATCTTAGATACTAAAAATTTATTTAATTTTGTAATAAAGCAATTCTTATCATAATATTAAATTTGACAAATATAGATTACAATATAAAAACCATCAAACATAGATAACAATATAAGAACCAGAAAAACACGGGCCGTGGTAGCCTAGTGATTAGGTATCGGCCTTCCATCTGGAAGGATGGGGTTCGATTCCCAATGCCGACCCACCGAGTGCATGCGATATACGTGCTCGTTAAATCTGTGGAATCGAAAGTCCTGTGGTCGGTCGTTGAGCAGTTACCATGGGTGAAATGGTCTGGAGAAATTTATTCTCCCTTCAGATCAATGCCAAAATTGAGGGAGTAGATTCTCTGGTGCTTCCATCTATCGGAGGATTTGAAGAGCAAAAGTCGTACTTTCACCTTCATGGTGCTCTGATTAAACGAAAGACGCTCCCAGTTGACTTAAATTCTCATAGCCAAGGCATGGTGAGCTTGGCTTGTCCAAGTGTCATTAGTAACAACAACAGAAAAACATAATGACTATTAACATTAGCCAATAACAGGAGACTTTCTCAAGACTCCTATACACACCAGGGAATCGCAAGTATGTATTCCGTCTTTGTTGCCAAACTGGCAGCTGAAATGTTTAGTGCTTTGGCCTTTGAGTCAACTTTCGTAGCTTTGATTCCTACTTTGATCATGTTTGTAGAAGGTGAGTATCCACTTTAAAATTTAGTTCACGATTTACTTTGTTCTTTTATACAAAAAAAAGTCCGTTGACTCACGAAATCGTTTATTTATTTGTGGCTTTTTCCACTTCACAATAAAATTTGTGAATTATTCATATGCCCTCCTTGAAATTGTCAAGTGGCCAGCGTGCCTGACTACGGATAAGGAAGTCCTGGGTTCGAATCCCGGTTCGGGCATGAGTGTACTTTCTCTATCTATCTTGTCTTTGTCCTTTTCTTCCCAATCCCGATTGTATGACTTTTCTTGTATGAATGAGGTGTGAATGGTTTCCTACCCTATAAGCAGGTCCCTATGGCATGTGTGTACTGAGGAAGTCGGACTCCACATCAAAAATATGGTTCAGTTTCAAAAAGTGTAGCAGCGCACCCTTTGTTCCCAGCTTAGCTGGCACACGACAATGAATGAATTAATATTATTATATTTTAGTATAGGATTAACTAAGAAAGAAAGAAAGAAGATTTTTATAGCACAAACATTTCAAGATTTTAGAAACAATTTACCTTGCGTGCAACAATTTCTGCTTTGAAATGAAGTTTATTGATGATTTAAGACTCAGCTAACTTACAAATAAAAGGCTCTGCAACTGTATCCGGAAGTTGGAAGATTCAACATCAAACGCAGTCGATGACTTTGTACTGAAAGAATCAATGCTTGCAAAATGTTTCTTAAAATTCAAATGACCACCGATAATTTGGAGAAAAAAATGTAGAAGTAAATCTTGTTACTCAATCATGATAAAGATTTATGAAATCATTGGTTGTCTTTATCAAAAATGAATGCAAATAATCAACTGAATATGTAACGCAAATTACTATTCTCTATTTTGCAGAGGAAAAAATGACGTTGTTTGATCGGGTCATTCGATAGTCAGAAGTCAGAGATATTAATCTTCAGAAAGCTTCATATAAATAAACTTATATCTGAGTCGTTTCAAGAGAAGAAATTGATTGACAATCCACTCAGCCAATCAGAAGATCGACTTTTCCTTATCGATTTTCCAAAGAAACACTAGCTCTCATTTTACTGTAATATATGTAATATTGCCGTCAAAGTAGAAGGAAAAGATAACATTCATAAAATTAATTATTAAAATGATATACATACATACATATATATATATATATATATATATATATATATATATATATATATATATATATATATATATATATATATATATATATATAATATATAAAATTCTCGTGTCACAGTTTTCGTTGCCATACTCCTCCGAAACGGCTTGACCGATTTTGATGAAATTTTTTGTGCTTATCCGGTATCTATGAGAATCGGCCAACATATATTTTTCATCCCCCTAAATGTTAGGGGTAGTACAACCCTAAATTTTTTTTATATTTTTTTCGTTAGTTCTGTAAGTTCCTAATAGATGGCGGTTTAGCATCTAAGTTGCACAGGTATTCGGCAGATGGCGACGTGTTTATTTTTCTAGATTATATCATCTTCGAGAAAATTATCGTGCGCGCGCAAGCGCGTGGTTAAATATAGAATTTACATATATTTTCATGATGTATAATGATACTATAACAATTTTTCGTGAATCATTTTCATAATTATACTTTGTATTGTGTTATTACTGTGCAGTATTCAGTTTGAATATTTTTAATATTATAAATAGTAAAATAAAATTTTATTTATTACTGTTTTTCTCTACTAATTTTCATACCACCTCGAAAATATGTAAGTATTTCTTGATAGCCTTTTATTATTTTTTATTTTTATTTTATAATTTGATAATTATTAATTTATTCAGTAGAACATTTTGATCTAATTTATTTATTCAAATGATAAATTCTTTTAATTTTTTTTTATTTCAGTATAATGCCGCGGAAAAATTTTTTAGTTTTAATATAATTTAAAATTAAAATAATAATAGTTCGATGTCAATGTTATCTACCTCATTTATAACAATTTATTTTTAGATGTCTTTAATTTATATAGTATATTTTATAAGTAAGTCACTGATTACAAACTATAATTTAATATAAGATGAATAAAATGTAAATTCAGAAAGTATATGTTGATTTGTGCTTAATTTCAAAATTTCGATACTTTACCTATTACTATTAAATTTTGATGAAACGTTTTATTTTTAATCTCCTATGAATGAACCTATTCTAAATTTTTTTAGAAAATATTCATTTGATTGAACCCAAGAATTAGTAAAAAATTGATTCAATGTATTTTAAAAACTCAGCATGGTACAGATGCCGTATAATCCAAGAGGCAAAATTTTGAGTTTGTTCATTTTATATGTATCTTGCAACTTTATTTTTATTACGTCATAGATATGGAGACCAATAAAAGTTATGCAGAAATTCTATTTTGGCAACCCTAGTATTTACGTTATCACGCACGTCACAATACGTCCTCTAGCTATCAACAGTTTGTATGGATTGTTGGATCAAGTGTTGGATATTTCAAATGCTTAAAATGTCAGACCTCTCCAATTCTCAAAGTGTCCAAATAGTAGCAGCCTGTGTGGCTGCAGCAAGTGTGATCGAAACATCCCAGAAGGAATTTTTAGATATGTCGATGTCATAAGTCACAAAGCAAACTCGTAGAGCGGCAAGACAAGATCGGCAAAGCAAAATAGTAAATGAAAATAGACTGACAAGTATTGAAACATATCGTCTAGAAAGTGAACAACTGCAGTAAAAGAAGCGCAGGGATTATTCTGCAGCTGGATTCTCCAATGTGTCAATGTTTGCAGTCATAAGACATGTTCAAAATCAGAACAAAAAATATAAAAAGTAATTCCCAAGCCCCTTGTCACAGATGTGAATGCCGAACGTTGTCTACAATGGTGTCACACTCACAATACTTTATTCATTGATAAGTGGAAGGAAGTTATATGATCTAACAAATCGTTTTTTTTCAAATTTCTCTCTACAACAGGACAGGTACATGATTGGAGAATACCTGTACAAATGTGTGGTCTTTATTGTCTTCGTCCAACTTTCATGCACTGAAGTGTATCTGTCATGTTTGTTTGTTTGTTGCCCATGACACTTGGACAAGCCAAGCTCGCTATGCCGTTGGCTGTGCGATTTAAGTCAAAAGGATGCGTCTTTCGTTTGGATATGAGCACCACGAAGGTGAAAGTAGGACTTTTGCTCATTTTAAGGTGCCTCGTCATTTTGAACCACGGTCAGGTGACGAGGCCACGCCTGAGCTGGCACCCTCCTCTCCACATCCACGCCACACCAGCGGAAGGACTTTGGACATCACAGATGAACGTGGACACGTCCCCAACCCACGGAGTCCCAGCAACCCAGTGAAGGAGAGTACACCGTGGTCACCCTCCCAACCACTGCCCGCGGCAAATGATGATTCACTTTGCTGAGCTTACGAGAAGCGGCGTGAAGCTACTGAGCCACTAGAGCTCGGATCTGTCATGATTTGAGCTTTTTCATGGATCAATCATAACCCTAAAAGCGGAGCTAATTGGGAAGTAATGTAGAGAAATTTTATCTGATCAGAAACATCCTACGTATATACATTTCTCCTTACTTTTTTCTATAATTAGAAAGTAATCGTTGTTGATGTTGTTACTAATCTCCATGTCTAAGAGTATACTAGACAAGGCCCACGAGTCCACTCACTTTCCGAAAATCAAAAACAAGCATAAGCGTCTTGTATAAGTCCTCAAGAGACAACCCCAGGCACTCAAGAATTTGTACCGGTAATGCCGGTTCATTTTGGCATTTAGGACTATATATATATATACATTTTGAGACCTCTCTCGAAAGTAATTCCATTCAGGTGGCCACTGAAGAAACAGGAAAGCTTAGTCTGAACATACCTATTGCGACCAACAACAAGAGATTTTCCAGGACAATCAGCGTGATGCCAGGGATGACCCGGGGGAATGATCCAAATTTGCCTGTCAAGATATGTCAATGAATCGTCTAAAATTGTTAAGTAATTTTATAAAGAAGAAAAAAATTAAATGTCCATAACATACACAATATATTTATTTGGCTAATTTTATTTGTTACATTTGATGTACTAGCCTAATCCAACCCGCCAACAGAAATCAAAGAAATTTTCGTGCAACAAACTTTATTCAACAAATTTATTGCTTTATTGAAAAAAATCACACATCTAAAATACAAGCAATAGCATCAGTTTATTTTACAGTATATATACAAAATACTTAATATTTATCTAGTACATTCAGAAGTCACTGAGTAAAAGAAAAATTAAAATTACGTATTGTATTTATCATAGAAAAAAATTCATGTTTGATATTTCAAATGAATTATTTATTTTATTATGGCATAAAGATATTAAGTTTAATAATATATCTCAGCACGATTTAATTGTACTCATTCTATAGCATAATTTATATATTATATCCCGAAAATTATGCTTGTTTAACACTTCGTTTTCTTAATAAGGCGAAGTGTCAGAGTTTAAAAACTTGTATTGCTATCATTGTATTAGTATACTTAATTGCTTATGTTATAATAAAATAATATTATAGGTGTTCTGCTCGTATATGAAGAAAGTATATAATGTATATAATAATTTATTATCTAATTAATAATTTCTTATACAATATAAACACGCAATGCTGATATTAATGGACATGAACTTATTATAAAAAAAATAGTGGCACCTTTAAATAATTTCTTTTCACCAAATGCAAAGTGTAATGCAGTCTTTCACTTGTTAGCTTTAAAAATCTTTAATAGAGGCATGTACATAATAATTTAAGATAATTATTTTATGTCTATTTTGTATGCATGTAATATTATACGGAAATGAATAAACATGGTACGCTTTTAATGATGACGACATTCTAGTAATTCTTCTAAATGATTTGTTTTCTGATGGATGAAGTCTTCTCGATGAATTATCCCCATATTTTCAATATTTTCTCAACATATCACAGACTGTTGCCCTTTAACGAAATCACTTTCCAGTCTCTTAAGCTGAAACTCGGCATTCAACAGATCCTTCCACACATTGACTGCAAATAGACAGAATTAGATGCATAACAGTAATAGATGTAAAAATTGGCATCATGTTAAGCAAAACTCAAAATAAAACTTAAAAAATTACAAAAAAAATTCATAGATAATATAAATCGAATTATTAAAATCTAAAATATTAAAATTTTCTTAATCTAAATGGATAAAAGTACATGTATTTTATACATCTTTCAATATACCTTTGGAATCACCTGCAATAACTGTAACCACATTCAGTGTTACACTCAAACACTGAATGTGGTTCAGTGTTTGAATATTCAGTGTTAGATGCAGTCGAACACATTCAGTGTTACATTCAAAACACTTACTATTACAGGTATGCTTATCAGTTACCTGGAGTATAAGTATGATATCTGCATTTGAAACTGTAAGATTGTCTGTAATTTTTATAACCAACTTTGATGGGATCTAATGATTCTTCTTTCCTAGTCTTCTGGTTATTTGGACTTTTAACTGACAAAATAAACTTATTGAGGCTAAACTTGTTTGTGTTTATTTTTTATCAATATGAAATGTGTATGCTCATTTTTCCTTTAATAATAAGGAGAGATCAAAACAAAGCAAAAAAGGAGGCAAAATAGAAACAGGGGAAAAGTATTATGATATAAATATTTTATAGGAAGGCTATAGAAATACAATAGGTATTATAAAAAAAAATGTTAAAAAGCCAATTTTATTGTGATTATAAACAGTTAGAATAACTAAAATTCTGTTCCAAGAACCTGTAATAGCAATAAAATAAATACCATATTGAAAGAATAGATAAAAAGGTAGTCAAGAAAACAATTATTAATTTCTTAATGTCAGATCACCCTCAATTTGCGTTGATAAATATCAAAATTAATTTTAAGCTTCTAAAAAAAGAACGATAAATTCTCAAGTATTAGAAAAATCAGAACTCTTGAACTTGTCTAATATATTTTTCATTTTATTTAATTACCGACCGATGGCTGAGTGGTTAACGTTCCTGACTCCTGAGCTGTTGGTCCCGGGTTCGAATCCCGGTTTGGGCATGGATGCTTCTTTCCTTCTCTGTTCTCTCTGTCCTTTCTTCTGTGACGTTGTATGAACGTGGCCCGCCCTATAAACGGGTTTGTGGTGGTATGGCGCGGGTAACGCTACTCGCCTCCGTGCCTTGGTTCACGGGTAACGATAAATGAGTAGCAGTTTCTGGCCTTGTTGTGGCATAGGGTTAGTCACCCAAGTGTGCCCGCCGTAAGAAAAAAATTTAATTACTCTCAAGAGTATTAAAAGTAGAAGCTTCATTTAGAAAACAGCTTCCCATCAGCACCTGTGGAATCCAGAGCTTCAGATTAAAAATAATGAGTATTGAAAAAAGCATTGAATCAGGATTTTTATATTACTTGATATTTGGTATGTTGCGTTTATTTCAAGGCTTCACATCCGTCACAATAACCTCCAACTTCCCGGGGATACGCCACCCCTCGCACCTCTCAGAAATGGATGCTGTTCTTTTCCTCCTTCGTCTCTAACTCTGGAACTCTTAGACTCATACAAACTTTGATAGACTTATTTTTTCCAATACACTTTAATGAACTATTCAAGTTGTTATTAAGAACTTTTATGGGCTTTATTTTAAATTTTTGTGAAACGCCTCACTATTTGTACATTTATTTTTCCTCACTTCATTTGTCAATAGCACCACTGTCTGCACATTACTTTGTAAATTCGTCTTGTTACTTTTTCTTCAGTTTTCAATTAACCTCTGTGCTGCGGAGGACGAGCAACTTCTGAAAGGTGCTGTCTCGGCTTTGCTGGACTTATACGAAGGAAGGCGATCCCTGTTAAACTATGGACTCATCAGGTGCCTTCCTCAGTATCTCCTTGTCCTTGTTCATTGAATTTGATGACAGCTTGGCAAAGATAACAATTTTCAGTTACCTGCAGAAATAAGCTAATCATTCATAAGATCTCTTTAGATGCATATAAGAGCTTGAATATTCCCAAATGCATGTACATCGTTTCTGATCCATGCAATTAGGAAATTGTTTTACTGAACCCCCTTCGAAAGCAAGGAGTGAAATCAGTCATTTGTTACGCCACCTTTTTATAATCTCAGAGAATAGATTTCGATTATCTTACAACCTGTATATATAAGGGGCAACTCAGGACTAGGTACAGAAAAGCCTGATGATGCAACAACAGAAAATACAAATGATTTGCATAATCCACTCAGCTTTTAGAAACAATTGAGTTCGAAGAGGATATTTGTATGTAATATACATTTAAGGACATGGAATCTCAAAAACAGTATAACTCATCCATATTGTCTGAAACAAATAACTGTTTCACACATGAATAAAGCTACAATTATATCCTATGGTGCGAGACATAATGAAAATTTTAAATTGTTATAACACATTTCACTGATATACTTACCAATCCTTAACATATGATCTGGTCATGAAGTCTTGCATGCTTTTGAATTGTATTTCACTGAGCACACAGCCACCAGGGAGGTAAACTAATACAACGGGGAAAAAAGTTAAAATAAACATGGTAATCAAACAAAAAGAACACTATTTAATACACACATATATAATATATACAGTTATATACTCATATATGAACAACATTTTTCATGTTAGAATAAAAGACACAAATGCACTTTTTAACGGAACATCTGTTGCCCGACTTGTCTAGTGGGCAGCGTGCCTGACTTCCAGGGTTCGAATCCCGGTTTGAACGTGGGTGTACTTTCTCTCTCTATCTATCCAACCTTTGTCCTTACTTTGTATGAATGATGTGGGAATGGTAGCCTACCCTATGAACGAGTCCCTATGGCATGTGTGTACTGAGGAAGTTGCACTCCACACCAAAATAGGGTTCAATAGGAAAAGTGGAGCAGCGCACCCCATAATCCCCTCCTAGCTGGCACACGACAACAACAACAACGGAACATCTAAGACATTATGTGTCATCAAAATAAAATCATATAGTTATTATAAAAGTACTTTATATAAAATTCAATGCTCTTCTATATGCCAATGCTCAATGCTTATAAAAAAATTCCATTTTAGAAATGTCCACTTCTATTTCTAGATTGGGAAAACCAACTTGTGTGATGGATAATTTCTGCCCTCTTCTGTTGGCAAGAGTCGACAGATGGCCCCAAATCAGTACCAGGAGTGGGTAAACTTGGAATATGCAGAAAAATGCTACTTTGGCTGGTATAGCCTTTCTTTCCGAGGTACCTGGGTCCTAGGACCCTCACCCTCAACTGGAGCTGGAGATGGAGTGGTAGACTATAGCTGTTACTGACTGGCATATGATTGGTTGTTTAAACTTAGTGGGCGGGGCTTATTTAAGAATTTTAGCTGTTAAAAATTAAGTAAAATTTTCTTTTTATTTTAGTATTTAAATATTAATGCTGTTAACTTTATTACTAATATAAGGAATTTTAGTTCATATTTATTAAATTAAGTTGTATTTTATTTATTATGAGTTAAGAAAAGTTATTGAGTATTTATTCTGTCATATCTGGAAGGTATTCTAAGAGCTTGAATATCTTGTCCATAGGGGACTGGATTTTTTGCAGTGCGTTAGTGAGATTTTTGATATTAACACCTTTAAAAATAAGTTTGATTTCTTTCATTAATTGAAAGAGTTCTGAAAAATCTTCCTTGGATTCTGTATTGCTCTTCAGAGGAGTTGGTTCGGTTTCTTGAGGGGGGGGAAACAGCTCTCGCGTAGGAGATGCCTTCTCTAACATTACTGGTTTTCTTACTGTATTTAAAAACAGTATTGGTTTTTTTGTTAAATGCCGTTTTTGGGTTTGGGTATTTGGGGCAGCCCTTGTAGCTCGCCGGGTGATCCCCTTGGCAATTAATGCATTTTGCTTTTTCTAACTTAACATGGGGGCAGTCCCTGGTATTGTGCTCTCCCGCACACTTAACGCATTTAGGTTTAATGTGGCAAGTATCGGCCGTGTGGTAGAATTGCTGACAGTTGAAGCATTGCATCACCGATTTGGATCCTCTGTAATGCTCAACTGTCACTCCTGATATATGGCATAATTTTCCGATTTGGTACATAGAAGCACTGTCAGGTTCAGAATAAATAGTAGCTAGGAATAAGGGCATAGCTTTGCTGGTTCTAGGATTTAGCATTTAACTGACTTTGGCCACTTGAAATCCAATTAGATTGAGGTTATTTTCTATATCCTTTGTATTTGTTTTAATGGGGAGACCCCGAATCACGTATTTTTTAGGTTTTTGATTGCTACTTTTTATGAGAATATACTCAACTGATTTGTCGTTGAATAATTTGGTTAGCTCTCTGTGAGCGTCTGCAGTTTTGACTGTGATTTTGAGATTTCTCCCAGCTGTTCTTGTAGTAAATTCATGTTTAAAGTTATCTTTTAAATTTCGAATGAATCCAATGGGATCCTCTCCGTATCTAGCCAGTACAGGCGGAATTTTTCCTCTATTGAGGGGGGCTGTAGTGGGGGGTTGCTCGTTCTCCTGGGCGGAGTCAAGTTGAGCGAAATGGTTAGCAGTAGTTACGGGAACTGGAGGTTCCGGAATTGTAACTTTTGCTGTTTTAGATGGATGAACAAACTCCTCTGAAGGTTTTTTTAATGTTCTCTTTTTCTTTTTGCTAGTTTTATCAGTAATATTAACTGATTTATCTTTAACGTTAATGCTAGGATTAACAGCAACATTAGCTGTATTATCTTTATCGTTGATTTTAGATTTATCCTGGTCGTTAACTGGTAAGGGGGGAATGCCAGATCAGAAACAGTATAGCTACCTGAGCTAGATGGCTTTTCGGTTTCTCTGGAGTTTCCTTGATGTTTTTCAGCTTCTATGTTTAGGAGTTTGAGAACCTCTTCCCAGTAGTCGACGTATGTTTAGCAGAAAAATGCTTGTGCAAAACTAATTTTTTAATTTTCAGGAAAAATAATCTTTAAAGAAATCTTCTTCTAATAAAGGCGACAAATTTTTTCTTTTAATTTCCCTTCTAATAGTTTCGTGTTTGCTAGGACGTCTATAATTTCCTCTTGATTTCTTGCTCAAATGCCTATTTTCAAATCACATCTCATTCGAAAGAGAGGCAAAGAATTATATTATAATTTTACGTAAAATGGGACATTAATTTTGTTGTTTAATCTAGCAACACGACTTTCATTAAGGAGAATTACTCTAAAATATGTTTTTTTTTTAAATATTTTTGAAAATTCTGTAAACCACCCATTAAAATTGACAGTGAGTCTCTGTAAGATCAAATAATGTCAACCTATAGATTCAAATAATGCCTTTATAATATGCAAATTGTTGCTTCCCTAGTGAACTTTTCGCTGAGATCAGATAGTGCTTACACATCGCACGACAGGAAACTCAAAAAATTCCAAAGCAATCATTCCGAGGTTGTTGTTGTTTGCCAGCTAGGCCGGCATTATGGGGTGGAGTCCGACATGGCCAGCATTATGGGGCGGCTTCACTTTTCCATCTGCAACATATTTTGGTGTGGAGTCCGACTTCCTCAGTACACACATGCCATAGGGACCCGTTTATAGAGTAGGCAGCCATTCACAACCCATTCATACAAAGTAAGAACAATGGTAGGATAGATAGAGAGAAGGTACATCCATGCCCGAACTGCGATTCGAACCCAGAACCTCCCTAACCACAGTCAGGCAGTTGAGCGGCATTCCTTCCGATAAACATACACGCTGAAAATTGAAATACGACGCACACATGTGCACTTTATATCATTGAACACGAGAATAGATTGATTTCATTAATATATTGTCCAGTACATGCATTCGCGCTTAAAATTGTATAATTTAATGAATGCATATGCTTAACATTGCGTGACGCTTTTTGATCAAATAATATAACATTTAATGAGCCGAGCTTTTTTGAATGGGAATATTTGTTTTTCATTCTCCCAATATCTTATATATATATATATATATATATATATATATATATATATATATATATATATATATATATATATATATATATATATATATATATATATATATATATATATATATATATATATATATATATATATGTATGTATGTATGTATGTATGTATGTATGTATGTATGTATGTATATAACTCTATGCAACAATCAGACCTTTCAAAGCCTCACAAACTGGCAAGTGCAAGATTCGATATCATGCTCAGACCACAACTATATTTCTTTTAACTACTCAGAACTAACAGCAATAACATTTAACAAAAGACACAATAGCACCAAGTACCAAAATAAATTTATCAAACTAATCAAATCTTAGCTATCATCTCTGCAAAATTACTTAGAACCAATATCCTCAGCCAGCTAACTAGATTACTTTACTGACATTTTAACCCGAAAAATCATAGAAACAGCTGAATATTGTTTCCCTAGCAAGAGTCCAGGAAGAACATTCAAGCTAGCATGGTGGACACCAGCCCTACGATCCAAGAAAAATGAAGTAAAAGCATTAAGAAGATTAATGAAATCAGAAACAGACCCAACAGAAAGATCCCAACGCCATCAAAATTACAAACAAAAATTAGTGACTTACAAAAAGGACATTCTCGAGGTGAAAACTAAAAAGCTGAACAAACTACTGTTCCAAAATCAACTCCCCATACGGAACTTTAACCAAAATAGCAACAGATAAACTATTCATCCCCAGCCAGTTTGAAATTCTTAATTCAACTAGGCAATTCAACAACATCCCGAATGCCATCTTTAAAGATCTGCTTACCTTCTCCTTCCCAACGGATAACCTCATCAATCAAGACACCCTACAAGACTATCCAATTCTAAAATCTAACTCAGATCCTCCCTTCACAATCATAGAGCTAAATAACACAATCAAAAATCTCAACAACACAAAAGCACCAGGCCCCGAAGGCATAGATAACAAGATGGTTAAACTTATTCACTATGCCCGTCCCAAATTCCTGCTAAGCTTCTTTAATACCTGCCTCAAGTTTTCCACATTCCCAAAGCAATTTAAAAAGGGCCAAATAGTATTCTTTCTAAAAAAGAATAAAGATCCAAAAAATCCCGCCTCATACCGCCCCATCTGCCTCTTTCCCACAATAGGTAAAGTATATGAAAGACTCATCATCAACCGTTTCAAGCATCACTTACTGGTCTCCAGCTACATTCACCCCAGACAATTCGGGTTTCGCTCGAATCTTTCGACGGAACACGCCTTGCAAACAGCGAAAGCAGTAATCAACGACAACCAAACTCAAGATCATTATACTATGCTTCTAAGTCTGGACATAACAAAGGCATTCGACTCAATGGCATGGCCTCGATTTAAAGCTGAGCTAGCCAAAACTGCAGCGCCAGCCAGCATTTTTAAAACTCTCCTCTCCTTTCTAGACAATAGAGAATTTGTAGTGATCCATGACTGCGGAACCACCACAACAACCCAAAATCGCGGTTGCCCGCAAGGATCAGTAGGAGGACCGATTCTCTGGAGCATTTACTTCCACAGCGTTGTCTCACACACCTGGTCGGAGCACACACAAATTATTTGTTTTGCAAATGACACACTCCTAATCACAAGAGGTAAAACCAGAGCAGAATTAAAACACCACAGCAATGAATCCCTACAGATTTTCTCAAATCTTTGCAACGCTCTTCAGTTCACTATCTTACCACAAAAGTCACAAGCAATGATAATTGATAAAAAATCCAGGACTCTAAAATCCAACCCAAAAATAATGCTTAATGGCAGCAGCCTAAGACATACTAAATCACTCAACTATCTCGGGGTGTCCACAATAGACAATAAGCTCTCCTTCTTACAACACATCCGAAACTTAAAGACAAAAGTCCTTCCCATCTCCCAAAGAATAGGAAGTATGATGGGTCGTGACTGGGGCCTCCGAAGTAAACTCCTCAAAATCATTTACATCACCATTATTAAACGGATCATCCTTTATGCAGCCTCATTCTGGGCATTCCCTCTATATATATAACTACACGAAAGATAAAATTACTCTCCAGCCTGCAACGCCTCTTCACACTCCAAATCACAAAGACATACCGAACCACGCCATCAATCAGCCTCACTATTCTCTCTGGCACTCCTCCAATCCACCTCCAACCTAAATACAAAGCTTTAAAGACAGTAATCCTCCAATTTAACGAACCAGTGAACATTGAGGGAGAAATTCTTCATCCAGACCAAATAGAGGGCAAGGTTCATAAAGATCTGATTCACCCAGGTAAACGCCATATAGGAATCAAAGTGATAATCAATAAAAATTCAATCTTACAGCCTACTCCCAACCACCTCAACTACTACACAGACGGGTCAAAAATAGATGAATCAACTGGAGCAGCTTTTGTTTTACTAATCAATGACAGCATCATCACGACAAGTAAATTCTTACTAAATCCAAGGAATACAGTATTCCAGGCTGAGGCTCTTGCCATCCTTTAAGCCATAAAGCACGCTTTAAACTCCAAATACCCAAATTCAACAATCTGGTCAGACAGCCAATCTACACTTCTAGCCATCAACAACCCCTTACATCGCTCCCCTCTTATTCAACTAATTCAATCACTGATAACCAATGCAGCATTCATGTAAATTCCCCCTCGTTTGGACCAGAGCTTACATAGGCATCCAAGACAATGAGCTCGCTGAAGCAGCAGCGAAAGAAACAACCAAACTTTCAAATGATGATCAATATCACCTCGCATGGTCCCAAGCATCCATAAAACACAACCTTAAATCTCAAAAATTAGCCTCATGGCAAACCGCATGGACCATAGCACACCAGGGAAGAACAACTAACAAAATGATTCCAAAAGTCTCCGAGCCACACCTACTGGATAACCTGTATGTAAATTACTTCATAACAGATTATGGTCCATTCCCAACATACTTTAAAAAAATAAATAGAACATCTTCATCTCTCTGTCTCTGTGGCAAAGAAGGCAATCCTTTCCACTGCATTACAGAATGCAGCTACACCGCACAGCATTATATCAAATGCCCTCAAGACCTTAACTACACTGACTTTCTTCGATTCTGTCTTTGCGTTCAGCTCCCCACAAGAAAAAATTAACACTAATCGCTAAGCTCCTCACAGAAAAAGGTCTCGATCTGTGCAAGGACAGGAATCCTCCTACTAATCAGCTCGCCAGACGATTCATCAGACTCAGACTTTTAACCTCCTAAGTTTAAGCAAACTCGAACTTTTAGTTAGAGACTTCATAATTGAAATGACAGTTTTTTCCCTACCAATCACAGAATCAAGGACTTTGCAACCACACAATAGTTTCATTCTCCATTTATATATAACTATTCACTGTCTCATTTACTTATACTTTTTAAAAACTCCAATCTTTAAATATTTTATTTATTTATTTATTTTTTATTTATTTATTTATTTATTTAATTTCAATCATTCATCCTTATGTTGTCATCCCTGCCTGATATAGAACTGTAATGTTTTGGACACTGCTAGATCCAATACAAGGCTTTAAGGCCCCACCATGTAAAACCTTCATTTTCAACAGCATGCTGGGTGACGGCACAGTTCGGAGACAACCTTTTAACCCCTGGAAGGTGCTGCTTGCTCACGATGGTGATGAGTGGACTAAACCCGATAACCGATTGGTACAGAACGGGGTTCACTCCCATCTCTTATGTATATATATATATATATATATATATATATATATATATATATATATATATATATATATATATATATATATATATATATATATATATATATATATATATATATATATATATATATATATATTATATATATATATTTAATTAATCCAAAAATGATTTCTTAAATATATTTTCCTTAATTTTCAAGAATATTTCTTTTAAAAAATACTTACAACTTCTTTAAAGCAAAATGTTTTAACCATATTACGTTCCAAATTGTTAAAAATTACTCACAATGTGCCACAGTTGCCGTATAATCCATGATACCAATTTCTAAACGCTTTTAGTGATAAAGAAATTGTAATAAATTTATGTATATAATAATAATTTATTTACTTTTATTTATTTATTATTATATTTTTTATTTAATATTAATTTATCAAATAAATAATTATTTAAATAATAATTTTTTATTTATTATTTATAAATAATAATATATATAATAATAATTAATAATAATACAAAATTTATGTGTATAATGAAAATAATAAAGAAAGATATGTAATAAATTCTTTGTTGAAAAAAGCTCACGCATCTAAATAATAAATTTAAACCGGATAAATAAAAACCGTAAATATTTATTTTTGTAATATTAGGATTTTAAAATCGAAAGAATAAAAACATTAATTTCGTAAATGTAAGTAAAAATAAGGAAAATAAAGGAACAATAATTTCGAAATTGTAAATACGAATTCTAAGAAAATGGAAACTTGAATTCTAATGTAAACATAGAAATATTGGCTCTAAAATAATAAACATAAATTATAAAATATAACTTAAATTTTAGTTTATATTTTTAAAAAAGAATTTATAGCAACAGCATTTTGGCGAATTTAAATATAAATAAAATGTATATTAAATTATCAATTAAAAAATTTGCTTTTTTTATTTCTATAAATAATAAAAATGCCATATACAAACTATAAAAGAGTATGTCGACACAATTTTAAGGAATTAATATAAAATAATAAGAAAAAAGTATTTAAAATAATGAAAAAGATCAACATAATCTGGAATTGAATTATCCAAAAGGCCAAGAAACCTGTAGCACACGCTAAAAAAATTCAAATGAATTATCATCGTAAAATTTTTTATGCTACTCACCAATGGAATAAAATATTTTAAATTTGCCTTTGATGACGTAAATACTAGAATTGACAAAATAGAGTTTTCTTCATAATTCTTATTAGGTTCGATCTCTATCTATTAAGAATAAAATTTCAAACGAATTATCATCGCAAAAATTTTTAATAATACCCACCAATGGAATAAAATAATTTAAATTTACGTTTGATGACGTAAATATTAGAATTGACGAAATAGAGTTTTCCTTAATAATTCTTAATATTTTCGATCTCTATCTAATAAAAAACCTGGCTGTCAGATAAACAAGAATATCCGCCAAAAGCTCATCAACTTCAGAAATTGATTTGATAGATTATAATGCAGCATTTCCAACAATGTTTCTTTTAATTCAAATAATAATATTTTTGATTTGAATTCAAATAAAATATAATATATAAGTACTTTTTCAGTTTGCTTAAATTCCTATAATAAACATATTAATAAATAGATGGCAGCACTAACTAAAAATGACTCATTTTACCTCTTTTCCTCGAATAAATATTTCTTGCCAAAATAATTTAATTTTAATTAGTTTCAAATATATTTTTTTAATTTAAAAATAATTAACATTTTTCATAATGCAAACTTTATAATGTATCTATGCATTTCGAAAGAATAAAGAATTTTATGTCATGTTTTGTTTAAATCGAAATCACATTTTTATTGAAATAATGTAAAAAATATTAAAACGGGTTGAAGCATTTTTTAAGGATTCAATACCAGATAAAATTGACTTAAAATTATTTTTTCCTCTTTGTCTCTCACCAACAGACTAGAAAATTATATAGTTAAAAAGGAAATAGTTGTTATTCAAAACACTGACCACGTCTGACTTCCTCGATATTTTTGCAAGAAGACTTGGGGTCGAAGACATTATGAAAATATTTGTCGAATACTTGTTTTGACCTCAAATTACCGAAACAATACTAAGAATTCCCTTTCAAATTTTTCCTTATTTCACATTTAGAAGAGCATTTTTGCCGCTATATTCTTTCAAATGTTTAAGAATTATTTTTTAAATGCTGTGTAAATTAAAGAATTAAGGAGTAATCTTTCGTATCATTTTGTTCATAATTTTGTCTGATAGATTTATTTTAAGAAGGGTTACTTTCAATTTCCCAATCAATATAGATAAATTTTGGTAATACGAGCATTAATTTAAATATTTAGTATAAAATTATCAAGCCATCATTAATATTCAATTAATTTTGGGATAATTCAGGGGAGTTAATTCAACATCGCAGTCACAAACTCTAATTTTAATAAAAACTTTAAATAAGAATAACGCTATTATTTCCTATGGTAGCCTGTTCATATAATTTATACTATTTGGTCATTATTAGATTGTAAAATTAAAATTTTTATTAAATTGCTACCTCAGCAAAATTAAGAGTAAAGTTCGATAGGATCTTATCGTCTTTTTTTAGATTTTAAGATATATTTTTACATTTAGTGAAATTTTAGATAGGTAAAAAATTATAGAAGTAAAATGTTAAACCTTTGATTCTAGTCTTTTATTAAAGGAGAAATAATTATGTTACCTTAGCACATAAACTGTGGCTATTAAAAAATTTATCGAACAGGTTTAATTAAAAGTTATTTCTTTTAGAAATGTTTTTGATGAACAGTCATTTTATTATGGCCTATTTAAAAAAATTTAATTTTAATTAATTGAAGATAAATTTAAAAAATTAAGTTAAGTGCTTAATAAAAGAGATACTTATATTTTTGTTACTGGAGCTGAAAAAAGAGGAATTTTGAAATTAATACTAAAAATAAAAAAAATATGTAAAGAAAGTTAAAAATACTTTTCTTTGTTTTTTCTAAATTTAATTAACTAAGTAAATTTAACTTATTATTTTTATAATTGAAATAATTAATTTGCCACACTATTACAACAATTTTATGACAGATTTGTAAAATGGGATTAAGATACTAAGTGAAATATTAATTGGGTGTCGGGAATAATAATGAATTATCAACACAATAAAGGGTGCTTTTTTGGACTTAATTTATAAATTTGTATTTCCAACTAAAAAGTTTTCTTTAACAAATGTTTAACCACAAAGTTTATTTTCTTACATTTTACTCCTATCTAAATTTAATAATAAATATTTTGTAAAATTTTGTTCTTTTTTCTACTTAAATTTTATAAAAGTTTATTTATGTCTGAAAAAAAAAACTATATCATTATCTTTAAACTTTTTTAGCGAACTGTTACGTCATGGATACACGATATGAAATTTAAAATTTACAGTAGTTTATATAACAATAAATTTTATTAAAATAGTGATTTGTTGGTTCTTAGTTTTTTATTTGTTTTATTGCATTCATTTTAATTAAAAGTAAACAGCAGATTTAAAACGTTCTGCATATATAATCACAATTATTTTTATGAAATAGAAATATCAACCATAAAAAAGTGCACTTGGTTATTCCTATAAATAAAACGCAAAAAGTATCCTCGGAAAGTGGTTTCGTTCAACATGATTTGTTGTCATCTGCTCGATTTACTTTCACAAGAACTAATTCAAAAATATCTGTTATTAAAAGTAGATTTAGAACCATTACAAATATTAACGTCTTGGTGAGATTTGTACACATGAAGTACTGAACTTTAAAAAAATCGCTCAGATTTAAATAATTAAGAGTAGCATGGTGTAAGAAAATATAGCAATATATCGATGACATATGAGAAGTTCCGATTTATATTATGTTTAAAATTAAAGTGAAAGTATTTTAATGTAAAAACTTCAAATAAACAGCAAAAAAATAGATTCCTTTTCATACTTATATATTTTATTTATTAGTAAGCAACTGGGTAATATTGTTGCTGTATTACGCTTTGAAAGTCTAATTGAAAATTCATTGGTTATACTGTAAGGATTGAAACAATAGATATGATAAGCAATTTTGTAGATATCGAAATAACCATGCAGAAATATAAATACAAGTGCTCAAAATGAGTTGAATTTCAGATTCCTTTTCATACTTATATATTTATAAGTAACTGTTTAATATTGTTGCTGTATTACTCTTTGAAAGTCTAATTGAAAGTTTATTGATATACTGTAATCATAGAAATACTAGATATGATAAACAATTTTGAAGATATCGAAATAACCATGCAGAAATATAAATACAAGTGCTCAAAAGGAGTTGAATTTAAGATTCATTTTCATACTTATATATTTATAAGTAACTGTTTAATATTGTTGCTGTATTACTCTTTGAAAGTCTAATTGAAAATTTATTGATATACTGTAATCATAGAAACACTAGATATGATAAACAATTTTGAAGATATCGAAATAACCATGCAGAAATATAAATACAAGTGCTCAAAAGGAGTTGAATTTAAGATTCATTTTCATACTTATATATTTATAAGTAACTGTTTAATATTGTTGCTGTATTACTCTTTGAAAGTCTAATTGAAAGTTTATTGATATACTGTAATCATAGAAATACTAGATATGATAAACAATTTTGAAGATATCGAAATAACCATGCAGAAATATAAATACAAGTGCTCAAAAGGAGTTGAATTTAAGATTCATTTTCATACTTATATATTTATAAGTAACTGTTTAATATTGTTGCTGTATTACTCTTTGAAAGTCTAATTGAAAATTTATTGATATACTGTAATCATAGAAACACTAGATATGATAAACAATTTTGAAGATATCGAAATAACCATGCAGAAATATAAATACAAGTGCTCAAAAGGAGTTGAATTTAAGATTCATTTTCATACTTATATATTTATAAGTAACTGTTTAATATTGTTGCTGTATTACTCTTTGAAAGTCTAATTGAAAGTTTATTGATATACTGTAATCATAGAAATACTAGATATGATAAACAATTTTGAAGATATCGAAATAACCATGCAGAAATATAAATACAAGTGCTCAAAAGGAGTTGAATTTAAGATTCATTTTCATACTTATATATTTATAAGTAACTGTTTAATATTGTTGCTGTATTACTCTTTGAAAGTCTAATTGAAAATTTATTGATATACTGTAATCATAGAAACACTAGATATGATAAACAATTTTGAAGATATCGAAATAACCATGCAGAAATATAAATACAAGTGCTCAAAAGGAGTTGAATTTAAGATTCATTTTCATACTTATATATTTATAAGTAACTGTTTAATATTGTTGCTGTATTACTCTTTGAAAGTCTAATTGAAAGTTTATTGATATACTGTAATCATAGAAATACTAGATATGATAAACAATTTTGAAGATATCGAAATAACCATGCAGAAATATAAATACAAGTGCTCAAAAGGAGTTGAATTTAAGATTCATTTTCATACTTATATATTTATAAGTAACTGTTTAATATTGTTGCTGTATTACTCTTTGAAAGTCTAATTGAAAATTTATTGATATACTGTAATCATAGAAACACTAGATATGATAAACAATTTTGAAGATATCGAAATAACCATGCAGAAATATAAATACAAGTGCTCAAAAGGAGTTGAATTTAAGATTCATTTTCATACTTATATATTTATAAGTAACTGTTTAATATTGTTGCTGTATTACTCTTTGAAAGTCTAATTGAAAGTTTATTGATATACTGTAATCATAGAAATACTAGATATGATAAACAATTTTGAAGATATCGAAATAACCATGCAGAAATATAAATACAAGTGCTCAAAAGGAGTTGAATTTAAGATTCATTTTCATACTTATATATTTATAAGTAACTGTTTAATATTGTTGCTGTATTACTCTTTGAAAGTCTAATTGAAAATTTATTGATATACTGTAATCATAGAAACACTAGATATGATAAACAATTTTGAAGATATCGAAATAACCATGCAGAAATATAAATACAAGTGCTCAAAAGGAGTTGAATTTAAGATTCATTTTCATACTTATATATTTATAAGTAACTGTTTAATATTGTTGCTGTATTACTCTTTGAAAGTCTAATTGAAAGTTTATTGATATACTGTAATCATAGAAATACTAGATATGATAAACAATTTTGAAGATATCGAAATAACCATGCAGAAATATAAATACAAGTGCTCAAAAGGAGTTGAATTTAAGATTCATTTTCATACTTATATATTTATAAGTAACTGTTTAATATTGTTGCTGTATTACTCTTTGAAAGTCTAATTGAAAATTTATTGATATACTGTAATCATAGAAACACTAGATATGATAAACAATTTTGAAGATATCGAAATAACCATGCAGAAATATAAATACAAGTGCTCAAAAGGAGTTGAATTTAAGATTCATTTTCATACTTATATATTTATAAGTAACTGTTTAATATTGTTGCTGTATTACTCTTTGAAAGTCTAATTGAAAGTTTATTGATATACTGTAATCATAGAAATACTAGATATGATAAACAATTTTGAAGATATCGAAATAACCATGCAGAAATATAAATACAAGTGCTCAAAAGGAGTTGAATTTAAGATTCATTTTCATACTTATATATTTATAAGTAACTGTTTAATATTGTTGCTGTATTACTCTTTGAAAGTCTAATTGAAAGTTTATTGATATACTGTAATCATAGAAATACTAGATATGATAAACAATTTTGAAGATATCGAAATAACCATGCAGAAATATAAATACAAGTGCTCAAAAGGAGTTGAATTTAAGATTCATTTTCATACTTATATATTTATAAGTAACTGTTTAATATTGTTGCTGTATTACTCTTTGAAAGTCTAATTGAAAATTTATTGATATACTGTAATCATAGAAACACTAGATATGATAAACAATTTTGAAGATATCGAAATAACCATGCAGAAATATAAATACAAGTGCTCAAAAGGAGTTGAATTTAAGATTCATTTTCATACTTATATATTTATAAGTAACTGTTTAATATTGTTGCTGTATTACTCTTTGAAAGTCTAATTGAAAGTTTATTGATATACTGTAATCATAGAAATACTAGATATGATAAACAATTTTGAAGATATCGAAATAACCATGCAGAAATATAAATACAAGTGCTCAAAAGGAGTTGAATTTAAGATTCATTTTCATACTTATATATTTATAAGTAACTGTTTAATATTGTTGCTGTATTACTCTTTGAAAGTCTAATTGAAAATTTATTGATATACTGTAATCATAGAAACACTAGATATGATAAACAATTTTGAAGATATCGAAATAACCATGCAGAAATATAAATACAAGTGCTCAAAAGGAGTTGAATTTAAGATTCATTTTCATACTTATATATTTATAAGTAACTGTTTAATATTGTTGCTGTATTACTCTTTGAAAGTCTAATTGAAAGTTTATTGATATACTGTAATCATAGAAATACTAGATATGATAAACAATTTTGAAGATATCGAAATAACCATGCAGAAATATAAATACAAGTGCTCAAAAGGAGTTGAATTTAAGATTCATTTTCATACTTATATATTTATAAGTAACTGTTTAATATTGTTGCTGTATTACTCTTTGAAAGTCTAATTGAAAATTTATTGATTATACTGTAATCATAGAAACACTAGATATGATAAACAATTTTGAAGATATCGAAATAACCATGCAGAAAATTAAATAGAAGTAATCAAAATGAATTGAATTTAAGAAAAAATTAAGTTTTAGTTTTATGTATTGTTCTGTGTAATTTTATTAAAGTAAAAATATAAAAATGCTATATATATAACCGAAGTATATGAAATTATTAAAATATTTTTTAATATTCGAGGATATTTTTTCATATAAGAAACTATATTTTCAACTCTTATACAAGTTTTGTTTCACAAAATTTCATGTCACGTGTTTTTATCATCAGCATGGATGCAAGAAGAATCCTTTTTCAATTTGAAAGGTTTGAGCATTAAAAATATTTTATTGAATACTGAGCAGGAACCTAATGTAAGGAAGAAATAAAAACTACTACAAGAACCTAGGAATTATATTAAAAGTGGGCTTTAAATTTCTTTTGAAAAATATTTTCTATTTAATATTATTCTCAGATAAAAATTTATTTTCAAACATATTTCACTATTGAAAATGTTTACAATTAATAGTTAAAAAAAAGAAATTTTTTTTGGTTTTCATAACATTATATTAATCTTAATGAAAAACTTTTTAGATAAAAACTATATTCAATTAGGAATTAAGAGTTAATTATGTTATTCAAATAAAAATAGAGTAATTAAACATTACAAAAATATAAATAATCCGTGGACAACAAAGACTGTTTAAACACTCCATCTCGGTAATTATTTCTTCACTAATTTTTTTATCTTAAATATATTTTTTTTAAATTTCAATTAATATAGTATGTACTTTAAATAATTCTGAAATCTGGAAAAATTCCAAACATTTTAAAAACTTGTTAACTATTCAACAATACCCCGATAAAATATTGAAAATTTTATATTTGGATTCAATGTTATCTTAATATATATTTTACATTATATATTTAAAATTTTCTTAGCATGACTGACAGAACATATGGAAGTATCTCGAAGAAAATTCGATTGATTGTGATTTACATTTAATCATTTGCTTGATTTATTATGCACAATTCGTATGAAATACGTGTCAATTACATGATTCATTTTTTATTCTTGTGGTAAAATGTCATTGTAAATTATAACAAATAAAAATTCATCTTATAAATTATTAATAAGTATAAAAAAGTGTATGATTATAATTTCATTTAGGCTGATGTAAAAACAAAAATAAGTAGGACAGATATATATGTGATTACACATCTTTTTTCTTATTTTTATTTTTACATTTACTCAAGACAGGTGCGGTTCAGTCTTTATTAAGCTTTGAAAGTCTTTGAACCAATCTTTTGATATCCAAAGCTTTTATGTCTGGACTATTTTTAAATTTAACTATTTTTCCCCACTGATTGAAAGACGAATATTTTTCTGAACTAGAATCAAATCTGAATGAATACAAACTAATAGTACATTTTTTCAAGGTAAATTACTTGAAAATTAAATGTATATTGTCTTTACAAAATACATTTTTCTTAAAGTTTTTACGTTATAATTTTCAATTTTAGTGTAGTTTTATTTATAAAGTTAATTCTAATAACGTATTAACTGAAATTCATTTATTAAAATAATTATATTTTTTAACATTTTTTATTAATAAAGATAACAGTTAATTTTGTAACTTTGTTAAAACATAAAATACCATTCCAAATATTGATTTAGATTCTATACTTACGCAATGAGAATATAAATAATAAATAGAAACATTTGACAGAAATAATTTTCACCAGAAAATAACTTTCAAATGATTTTCCAAACGCAGTTAATTCATTATGTAAAGTACAATAAAGTAAAAAATCTTCCGGGAAAAAAAGAGGGCGTCAGATCATTAATAACTAGAAGAAGCTCAATGTTTAACGTCACTTAAACATATTGAAAGCATAATCTGATAAATATGCTACAGCAAAGATTTATGAGCAAATATATAAATAAGATTTAAATAAAATTAACGTAAACAGAGATTCCATGACTAAGAAAAAACTTGAACAAGATTCTAATGCTGTTCAAGTTTTAAAGCTGTTCAAGTAAGTAAAATTAACAAACTTTCATTTACTCATTTAGACAGGTTTTGTAAGATTCACCCACATGTGTATTTGCTTTCTAAACATATGCTCCAAATATCTTATCGAAAAAAATTTGTTAATTCATTTACAATTACAAATACATCATTGATGACAATATTACTCAAAACCTTTCCAAATAAATCACATTGGTCTTGTATTCATAATTTTATAAGCAGAACCACAGTATGGTGTGCTGTGATTAATGACAAGAAATCTGTATGTATATATATATATATATATATGTGTGTGTGTGTGTATATATATATATATATATATATATATATATATATATATATATATATTTATATATATATACATATATTAGAATTAGAACTGTGTAATAGATGTTTAAGCGGCAAACAATGAACATCATAAAATAAAGACAGAAATAAATTTTAAATCAGTAACTTATTTTCAGAATGATGTGTAAAATAAAAAAAAGTTATCAGTAAATAAGTAGACTATATTTAAATATCTTATGATATAATAAGTATTAACAATCACACACACACACAGTCAATATCTAACTAACAATTCAATCAGTAATATTAAATATTATTAATAATGATGATACATAAAAATTTGCAAAATGTTTATAAAATATTTCTGTTGCGCAGTACATCTTTCAAAACAAATGTAATATATTTCTTTTTAAATAAAAAAGATAGTTTTATAAAAATGAATAATAAAAATTAAAATATTGCGTAAATATTATATGGGAATATTATTTTTATTTACAGATATTTTGTAAAAATAAATAACAAAATATACTTTTAGCTATTACTTAAATTGATTTCTTGTTGTTGCTGTCGTGGGCCAGCTAGGCTGACAATATGGGGTGCGCTGCTTCCATTTTTCAAACTGAACCATAATTTGGTGTGGAGTCCGACTTCCTCAGTACACATATGCTATAGGAACCCGTTTATAGGGTAGGCAACCATTCACAACCTCATTCATACAAGGAAGGGACGAAGACAGGATAGATAGAGAGAGAAAGTACATCCATGCCCGAACCGGGATTCGAAACCAGGATCTCCTATATCGGCAGGCAGGTACGCTGACCACTAGATAAGTTCGGCAGCAATTGATTTCTTATTTTCTATATTTAATCGGAACATTTAGTCGAAAGATTGATATACCCACGTTATTATATTTAAAAGCAAATTAGTATACTTGCGTAGAATTATAATTTCTTATTAACATCTTATAAAACTGTCATTTAAATTATTATTATCATTCATAAACGTATATAATGACTTAATATTTATTTTGAACGCCCTGAATAACCGTTTTTTCATAATTTTCTAATCAAAGTTAAACAACAATATAAGTAATTTTTTTATTCACTCTAAATGGAATTGAGCAATTTTTTTTGAACGTTAAAAAAGATACTTTCAAACCACGCCCATCACGTGGTAGGTTTTATTACAGAATCAAAGCAGTTAGGAAAGTAACGCAACAAGACTGTTCAAGGTAGGGAGGACAATTAACTTGCCCCCGCATTTTTAGAAAGGGCGATAAAAGGAGAGCATCTTTCTTCACTACCTGTCCTCCCACGCATCAGCAATGACATTAATTATAATCTGTGTTAACGGTAAAAACAGTAATTTTCCTTTTGAAAATGTCAAGAAAAAACATTCTACCTTAAAAATAATTGAAATATTTAAGTTTCAATTTAAAAAAAATTCGAGAACGAATGATCCATTTTTTTCCGTCTACAAAATAATTTCCCAATTTATATGATTAGCGTTTTCTTTTGCATATAGTGACATTTAATCATATAATAATGCTTATTTTTGACTACCAAATTGGAAGCATCAGTCATGATTTTCTCGTTTCAAATCGTAAAATACAAAAAAACACCTTAAAACCAGTGTTTTTTTTTATTTTATTCCACCTGCGTCCGACGCCCACCTTGTCTAGTGATCAGCGTGCCCGACTGCGGAAAAGGAGGTCCTGAGTTCGAATCCCAGTTCTGGCATGGTTGAACTTTCCCTCTCTAGCTATCCTGTCTCCTTTCCTTGTATGAATGTGGAGTAAATGGTTGCCCACCCTATAAACGGGTCCCTATGGCATGTGTGTACTGAGGAAGTCGGACTCCACATCAAAATATGGTTCAGTTGGAAAAGTGGAGCAGCGCACCCAATATTGCCAGCTTAGGTGGCACAAGACAACAACACTTGCTTCCAATGTCATGTTACAAATGTCTCTAAGCAATTTTATCTATATATTTTTATATTATAATAAATATTGTTGTAATTAATATATAATTCCATTTAAATTGCATTCGAACAGCGTAATAGATATTTAAACACAACCTATAAAACGAAATCCTATTTCAGTATAACGATCTTCTACGAATATACTTATAGAAGATATATAGGCATAAAAGCTTTTTTAGTGTCTTTGTTTCTATTCTTCTTGGATCAATGGAAAATGCATGCATTTATGTTTTAGTATTTGTTTATATTTTAGTTCTAATAAATTTTTAATAATAAACCATAAACAAATAGAAATAAATTTGTACACTTCAGTTTACACTATGGTACGTTTTTAATTAAGATAAAACACATAATTATAAATGCATTTGTAATACATATTTACTTTTGCTTTGATAGCGATAATCTTTAAATTATAAAATAATGAGATAATTTATAATTATATTTTTGTAGCACATATATATATAAAGAAAACATTTTTAAATTTTAAGTAATACAAAATCTTAAGTCCATGTTTTGATAATATTGCAACCATTACAGCCCATTAAGGTTTCTATCAGACAATATTTGTAGAAAATACATGCCAAATCTAAATATCTTACCGACAAATGCAATTAACTTATTAAGTATTCACCAACCACTGTTTATTAAAGCGAATTAAAATTCTTAATTATAGCGAATTTAATTAATTATAATGAATATTATCACATCCTAATTATTTAAAAATGAGTATCCGCAAAAAAATATTTCGTTAAGCAGATTTTTCATAATCATGTTAACTACAATATTTTCATGGCTAGGTCTATTAATAACTAATTCATATTTCAGCAGCGAAATAATAATCTGGGAATCATCTGTTTAAATGAGTCTGGAGAAAGCGCTACCTTTAGCTGAATCGACACTTTCACATCCGCAAAGCGCAGCGCATTCTTTTTCTATTGACTCACACACACTTTAACGTATGAGCAAGACTATCTATCATCTCAAGCTGCAGCAAAAATGATAAATGGACCTGTTTATGCTCTTTTATATATATAACACATGACCATTTTCCACCCGCTTAGAAGCAAGCCATAGCGGCATTTTTGTAGACCCAGATGCGTTTGTTTTTATGATGCAAACGTGGAATTTTATCACTTTATTTAACATTGGCCACAAGACATAGACCGTTAAACACATTAATTCATACACACACACACACACACACACACACACACACACACACACACACACACACACACACACACATATATATATATATATATATATATATATATATATATATATATATATATATATATATATATATATATATGGATCTGGATTAAATTTTAATTTTGATTACTATAAATTAAATGTATTTTGGCAACAGATTTTGGCCTATATATTTTAGCGTGACTTTTATTCAGGTTTGGGGCGCTCCGTGGCTGAGTGGTCAAAGGCATCACTGCTAATCGCTTGAGTGCGTAGGAGTGTGGGTTCGATTCCCACCGTGGCCCTGGGTGTTTTCTTCGTTATTCTTCAGTGGTTGTACACCTGTTATTGTGCTATTTGTCCTATTATCGACAAAGACTTACAAGCGGATCTCAAGAATCAAGCATACAAGTCTGAATATATGTAATGTAATAAATAAAAATAAATATTCAGGTTTGATATTTTGGTTTGAACTTTTTGGTGTGGCTTTGGGGTGTACACTGGCTTCTTTAAGACTATATCTTGGGCCAGTGCAGAAAAGCTATACTTTGTACAAATGTGGTCAACACCCCTTGATGAAGATGGCCATGTTGGTACTTCGCTCTATTTTCGTTAAATTTTCCTTTTTTTTATTTTCTTTGAAATTTAAAAATATATATTGAACATCTTTCCATCTATTTACTATATTTCATATTTTCAATGTATAATTCTCCGTATAATATTTGGTTATTAATTTTATAAATTTGGATTTTGACTAACTTTATAAATATATTATTATTCTCCATCTAGTATTTGGTTATTATTCTCCATCTAATATTTGATTATTAATTTTATAAATTTGGTTTTTGACTAACTTTATAAATATATTATTATTCTCAATTTGGTATTTTTTCAATGTATTATTCTCCATCTAGTATTTGATTATTATTCTCCATCTAATATTTGATTAAAAATTTTATAAAAATGTACTATTATTTATATATGTATAACCAAATTAATCAAACATCAGTTCAATTCCTAATCCAAGACTGTTTCAAAAATAAAGAGTAAGTTATAACTTAGATATTAATAATAATAGTAAGTATAATAAGTTAAAAACAGCATTGGTTTACTTACATGTTAATAAATAGATCAACGGCTGTTTGGTTTAAATTTATGAGATCGAGATGTATTTAAAATAACATGACTGCTCTTTCCGAACAAAATCAGTCTTATTATCATCCTATTATTCATCAATTACTCTTAGTATTCATCAAAACTTATTTTTAAGTTTAATATCACCTACAGAATTCGAATGTAAAAGTCAAATGTATATGTCCCTACTAGTATCCCTTATTTGTGAATTCATTAGTAATATTTTCCGGAGTTAAGTAACACAGATTTAAAAAAGCACTAGTAGAGATCAAAACGTAAAGTTACCACTTGTCAGATATATTAAATAATTTTATAAAATCCAGTTATATTTTGCATATTTATTTCCAAATGCTTTCTGCATCGTGTCTTTACCAAGGTACTATAGGAAGGATTTAATGTTGTTGTTGTCGTGTGCAAGCTAGGCCAGCATTAAGGGGTGCGCTGCTCCACTTTTCCAACTGAACCATATTTAGATGTGGAGATCTACATAAAAATAATATGAAAGTGAAAAAAAAAGATAAATATAATAATGTAACTATTTTTTAAAACTCGTCTTATTCCATTCATTGCCCATAAATTGCTCGTCTATTTCCATTCATCGCTAACTACTACATCCATTAGTTCAAAACGACATGTAGCCTTCAGCCAAGGACTAACTTTGCAGCCAGTTGAGATTTACTTTTATGTCGGAGGTCATAAAAAATAATATTTCACTTCCCTTCAGCTAATTAAAAATGATTTTCGTTGCTAAGCCACTTGCTGTCGCACTACGTGCCCGATCACCTGCCGAGCGATAAGTAAACATGACAGGTTTTAATCGTTTGTCATTCCCAGCTTTAGATATTCCAGAAGATTTATGTCTGCACGTTGATCATTAAGCTTCAGCTCCATTTCAACAATTTTTATTTCGAACTCGAAATAAAATTTGATATGCTTTAGTGTTGTTTTGCGCTTAATACATTCTCAAAGGAAAAAAAAAACTTTTTTTATTTTTTATAAAAATTGAATTTATTTTTTCAAATGAAATTTGAAAGATTCAAGACATTTTAAAAAAATAACCGTTATAAGTTTAATAATTTTGTTTAAATTCGATTTTGAATAATATCTTTTGTTATTGAACATGCCAAAGTAATTTTAAGAATTAACTTTAGATTTAGTTTTAAATATTTTATACTATTTAAATTTATATTATTATTATTTTTTTTTTACAATGGCGGGCACAATTGGGTAACTAACCCTTCGCCACAACAAGGCCGGAAACTGCTACTCAAGTGTCGTTACCCAGCGGGCACCTGTGAACCAAGTCACGGAGGCGAGTAGCGTTACCCGCGCCATACCACCACAAACCCGTTTATAGGAAAGGCCACATTCATACATCATCACACAAGATTGGACAGAGAAACACAGAGATAGTAACATCCATGCCCGAACCGGGATTCGAACCTGGGAACCACAGCTCAAGAGTCAGGAACGCTAAGCACTCAGCCATCGGTCGGCTTATTATTTATTTTAAATGCATGTAATATAAAAACTCCCCCCCTCCTACTTTCTAAAAATGAAAATTGTGAATTTTTATTGACTTTTAATAAATATTATAGTATAAAATTCAGTTTTTTTATAATCTAGATCATTCTACTATTTTATACTGTTTTTAAATATGTGCTCAAAAGAATTCGTTCATTCAAGCTAATTTTCATTATTTTTATATCATATGCATTATAATAAAATAAAATTTTTCGTCACAAATTTACTTTTGATTTATTTTATTAATTGTTACACAAACACGGGATGTATTTGCGAACTATTAAATCTTAAACTTTTTTTTGCGTTATGTGGCATTAATATTTTCTGTACTTAAAAAATTACAGGCTATCTCATAATTTGCTTTTAATAATAAATTATTAATTGAATATTATTTATTACACAATTCTGATAAACTCTCTAATTGTATGAAGTTTCATACAAGAAAGCTATCTAATAATTTAAAATCTTTAATTAATAAGTTAAAATAATTAAAGCAATATTTCTTTAAGAATTGTTTTATGGTTTTATGAAATTAAATGCTCCACAATGTATATATTAATTTTAAAAAATTGTAGGGTTTAGAAATTGATTTAAACTTTTTATTGATGCAATAAGAAAAAATAAGGCAAATAATTTTAGCTTATATTTTTCTATCTGCTTCAATAAAGTGCTAAAATCAATTACGATGATTTCTCTAAAAGTAAAATTTTATTTTAAACAATGTAGCTTTTATCTGTACTTAAAATATAGAAATGTTCTACGGTTTGCATATTAGGTAGGAAATGGATGAAAATGAATAGCAGTACTAGTATATATATATATATATATATATATATATATATATATATATATATATATATATATATATATATATATATATATATATACATATATATATATATATATATATATATATATATATATATATATATATATATATATATTCTTTAAAAACAGCATAGCATAAATATTATCATACCTATTTCTTTTACTAAATTATTATAAGGATGTTCAAGAATACAAGAAAATTTCTACACTTCTATAGCTTATTTTTAAATTATATTTTTACTATATGCATGTTTCTTTAATTTGATGAAATATTTCAAAAAACCTGTTAACAAAAATTGCAATAGTAATGCTTCTATTCGCAATTTAAATTAGTGTGGAATTTCTCCTAATTCGATATTACTATGAAAATTAATTTTTTTTAAATCACGTCCCACATCTGCACCGTTTATTTTGATGCAATTCTTCTTTTTCAGAAATTATGGTTACTATACTGAAAGATCAGCTATTCGCTTACAAGGATCGTAAACCTGAAACAAATAGTCAAAATGTGCTTATGAAAGACAATTAACCGGAAAAGATACTTGAAGGAGTTTAGGAATTTTTAATATTTTTCGCACCAAAGGTTTTAATTCTTGAGTACGAGTACATTTATATCCATAGTTTAAAAAAATTCGCCATTAATTGAATGATGCGATGAAGATTAAGTGAGTTATTTTGTTTTTCATTACAATTTTATTCATATTTGAAAGTAAAGTTTTTATAAAAATGAATGTTTTCAAAAGTAAATGAAGTTGTGTGTATTGCATCTTAGTGTTAGAATGTGCCGCGTACTGAAATTTCTTTAATGCGGGCGTAACTGCTCGTTATATTAAAAGTCGAATTTAAATAAAAAATGAAATTTGTTAACGTTAGAAATTTAGCTTTATTGCCCGGTTGCCACTGTAGTAGGTAGCGCTACACTGATGTTTTTGTAAGGTGGGCGCTATTGCTCGGTACATTAAAATTGAATTTAAATTTAGAAAAATAAAATTTATTAACGTTAGAAATTTAGCTTTATTACCGATTGTCACTGTAGTACGTAGCGGTACATTCTTTTTTTAGGTGAGCGCAATTGCACGGTATATTAAAATTCGAGTTTTAAAAATTTCGTTTTTAGTTATTAGAATTTTAAAACTTCTATAGTACTTAATTATAATGAAATATTCAAATTTTTAATATTTGGAATTCGGAAAAACGCGCGATTTCAAAGCTGAAGTTCAAACGCGATCGTTATTGGTTGACGGCTATCGCACAAAGTGACGTAATTTAGGGTGGCGACAGAGCTGTAAAGAGTTTGGTGCGAAAATTTGTAATCGCGCCAATCCTGTACGGGTCTGTAAACTTTTACCGAAGATATTTTTATTCCATCTGAGTGAATTATTCTTATTAGATGAAACTAGATAATTATAAATTTCATTGCTTATGAATACTCATTAAATGTAAGTTATATTCGTAAGCGAAAGAAAGAGAAGCTCTTTATTTTTTATGAAGAGTCAAAATGTAATTAGTCGAATTAAGAGCATAAAAAATGAGCCATATCGTTTTCTCTACTCTTGCAGTATAAGTTAAATTTTGATACCGATTAAAATGCCAATTAATCTATATCGGAAACTTATCTCGACAGCGATTAACTTTTCCTTGTAGAGCAGTTAAATAACAGCTCAAATTTTTCCGGTGTAGAATTCTGATTGCTGAATTACTTGCCTATCATGGTGAGAGAATTTTGCTATCTCCTACTACCGCTAGAACACGAATTTTTCAATATTGCTATTTCTACTTGCCTTTATAACTAAGTTTTAACAATTTTGTAATGTTCATTCAAAATAACAAAACCAACGAAGATATTATGCCAATTTAACACGGATTTATTTCTTTGAATCTGAATGTGATATGCTTAGCGCGCGAGTATGAGTATGTGTCAGCTATATTGGACTCTGAATTTGCTTTCAACGAATATATTCTTGATAGCCACATGCAATGCGAAAAAAATTCCTTTATTCTTTCCTTCACAGAAAGAACAGAACTGTGTATTTATGCTCCATATACATTACGAAGTGATCTTCTCTTGTCGATCTAAATTATCCAAGAACATGATGTTAGATAACCACATGATTATCTCTTATTACTTCGAATATGATCTTAAACAATCATAACTGTTGTTGTTGTGTTGTTTCTAATTCCAGATGGTGTAGTTAAGCTACACCATCTCCATGAAACCAAAATTCATTAAAAAATATAATAGGATTCTCCAAAACCTCGTTCACAGTAAAATTCAGACAGTCAAGAATATGTCGCGGGGAGGCCTGATCAGCCTCGAACCAGTGACACTCCAGAAAGACTATTCTGGCCCTGTTGCAAAGAAAAGGACCTCATGTGGCCACTCAAAAAACGTGAAAGAGCAGTCTGCCCTATCCTGGGGATACTGAGCTGATGAGACACCAACGAGGTTTTTTCCCAAAGTACCAAGAGTGGGTAGGTGGATCTCTCCAAATTGCCTTTAATTCCATCTTTTTAATAGTGGAGATTTCCGAAAACGTTAGAGTAGCGTTGCCCTGCAAGGTTAGTATCAAAGTTCAGATTCGAATTTGGTTTCATAGTAGTGGGAAAGGAGCAGCTTCAATAGGTCCAAGGATCTGGTGCACCTAGTCTGACTTTGCAACGAGCGCCTGTTAGCTTTAGCTGGAGATAATGGAATGGCCTTCACGACTAGGGTGACCCTACCAAGAGAACTTCGCCCATTTCGTCCAGGAACACCCTCCCGACGCGATAAGGCAGGACATAGGAGGGTCAATCATAACTTCTTCTTATTATTATCTCAATGATGAGATCCTAGATAGTCATGAATGTCCCTCATTATTATGGATATGATTGAGGACAGTCGACTGGATTTTATCATGTTGGGTGAAATTAGATAGTCATGATTGATCTAGGATTACTCGTTACTGTCTCTAGTTATCATGGGTATAATTATTGACAGATGATTTACATAAACTGGGAGCTTTTGAAACTGTATGCTCACCTGTTACGGCTCATTTTCATATATTTTGCCCATATCCAATACAATACCTTATTTACAGATATATAGTTTAATAATCAAATAATTTTTAAAATTTTTGATTTTTTTAAAAATATTTTCAAGAGACAAATTATATTATTGATTAAAAATTACATCTCACCAATAATATTAAATTTGCATCGTATTTATTTTCCTTAATATGCAAATAAAAAATATAATATATATTTAAACAAAGTATGTCAATTCCAACAGGATATTTCCATAATTTTAAGCATCATTTTTTTATATATATAAAACAAAATCCATTAATTTTTCAATTCCTGATTGCATATTTAAAATATATATACGATATATAATACTTTTAATGAGGGAACTATTAATTTTTTCAGAAACTGAATGTAGGTAGTTATATACATTAGTAAATTTTAAAACATCCCAATCCTAAGCAAATTTTTTAAATTATATATCTCATAAAATGTATCAAAATGTTTAGACAAAATTTGTGATCGTAATATAAGTTTAATAATGCTGATTAAGTTCTACTGGGAAGTCATCACACAGTTCCTTGAAAAATTTTTATAAATTCTTCTGAATATACAGAAGGAGCAACTTACATTTATAATGGCATGTCAATAGCATTTTGAATTTTAAAACTTTTGTCTAGAATCATTCCGAAAAGATTTCCTTATTTGATACAAAAATCATTTCTATTTTTTAACGGCAAGATTGATTAAAAGTGTCACAATTGCAATGGGCAAAGACTTTTCTGGGGAAAAAAAGTCTCATGTTTAATTTCAGTAACTGTTGAGGAACAAAAATAGATGTTGCAGTTCTGCTTTCTGTCTGCCTGTCCATCGGGGTGGATGGGTGGAAATTTTCCATTTCCTTCCTGTGAATATGTCTAATGGATACAAGAAATAGATGTTGCTGTTCTGCTTTCTGCCTACATGTCTATCAAGGTAGATGCTTGGAAATTTTCCATGTCCTTCCTGTGAATACCTACAATGGATACCACATATGGATGTTGCAGCTCTGCGTGCCTGTCCATCGGGGTGAATGCTTGGAAATTTTCCATTTCCTTCCTATGAATACGTCTAATGGATACAAGAAATGGATGTTGCAGTTCTGCTTTCTGCCTGCCTGTCCATCGGGGTGGCTGCTTGGATATTTTCCATGTCCTTCCTGTGAATACTTCCAATGGATACCAGATATGGATGTTGCAGCTCTGCCTGCTTGTCCATCGGGGTGGATGCTTGGAAATTTTCCATTTCCTTCCTGTGAATACGTCTAATGGATACAAGAAATGTATGTTGCAGTTCTGCTTTCTGCCTGCCTGTCCATCAGGGTGCCTGCTTGGATATTTTTCATGTCCTTCCTGTGAATACTTCCAATGGATACCAGATATGGATGTTGCAGCTCTGCCTGCTTGTCCATCGGGGTGGATGCTTGGAAATTTTCCATTTCCTTCCTGTGAATACGTCTAATGGATACAAGAAATGTATGTTGCAGTTCTGCTTTCTGCCTGCCTGTCCATCAGGGTGCCTGCTTGGATATTTTTCATGTCCTTCCTGTGAATACTTCCAATGGATACCAGATATGGATGTTGCAGCTCTGCCTGCTTGTCCATCGGGGTGGATGCTTGGAAATTTTCCATTTCCTTCCTGTGAATACGTCTAATGGATACAAGAAATGTATGTTGCAGTTCTGCTTTCTGCCTGCCTGTCCATCAGGGTGCCTGCTTGGATATTTTTCATGTCCTTCCTGTGAATACTTCCAATGGATACCAGATATGGATGTTGCAGCTCTGCCTGCTTGTCCATCGGGGTGGATGCTTGGAAATTTTCCATTTCATTTCTGTGAATATGTCTAATGGATACAAGAAATGTATGTTGCAGTTCTGCTTTCTGCCTGCCTGTCCATCAGGGTGCCTGCTTGGATATTTTTCATGTCCTTCCTGTGAATACTTCCAATGGATACCAGATATGGATGTTGCAGCTCTGCCTGCTTGTCCATCGGGGTGGATGCTTGGAAATTTTCCATTTCATTTCTGTGAATATGTCTAATGGATACAAGAAATGTATGTTGCAGTTCTGCTTTCTGCCTGCCTGTCCATCAGGGTGCCTGCTTGGATATTTTTCATGTCCTTCCTGTGAATACTTCCAATGGATACCAGATATGGATGTTGCAACTCTGCCTGCCTGTCCATCGGGGTGGATGCTTGGAAATTTTCCATTTCCTTCCTGTGAATACGTCTAATGGATACAAGAAATGGATGTTGCAGTTCTGCTTTCTGCCTGCCTGTCCATCGGGGTGGCTGCTTGGATATTTTCCATGTCCTTCCTGTGAATACTTCCAATGGATACCAGATATGGATGTTGCAACTCTGCCTGCCTGTCCATCGGGGTGGATGCTTGGAAATTTTCCATTTCCTTCCTGTGAATGCGTCTTACATATGAGGATAAATCCTTTCCGATGGCAAGACGCACCGGAAGATCAATTGCTTTACAACGATTTTCAGTTTTACTATCAGCTTCTCACAGTTATAGATTGATTAAAGGCTCATCATAATCTAATTAGAAACGTATTCTTTGGAGTAAAAGGATTCGGGTTTAATCCTTGCTATAGGTGAGAAAGAATATGAGGAATTGCACTTGCATGATATATACTAAGTGGATCATATGTTACTATTTTCTAAATGCAAGTTTATCAAACAAGAACGAGTGCTTGAAAATGTTCCGGTTTTTCCCTTCTCAACACTTTAATACGGCTTTCTATCTATGATAAGTCCTTTTTAAAGATTATACGAAGGGGTTGCTCCAATACCTTAAGACAGTGTTTGACTATTAAGTTCATATGTATGTAGTGCCAAAGCCTATAATTGATATTTAATTAATAATGCTTTGATTTTTAAAAGTAATACTAGTACTTAATTAATAGTTAATTAACTACTAATCTTACTTTTAAAGTTTTAATACCTATGGAAACATCCAAAAATTCTATAAGTCCAATAGCTTACGTCATGTCAGTGCATTTGTTCTATAAGCAAAGTAGTTCTTTGAATCAAAAAATTAAAGGTTATTACTATACACTTACTTTAATGAAGTTATATAACTGACGGACTATAACTTCTCGGTTCATTTCATCGTTTCTTTATCATTTTGAAAATATCGCAGTGTGTGTGTGTGTGTGTGTGTGTGTGTGTGTGTGTGTGTGTGTGTGTGTGTGTGTGTGTGTGTGTGTGTGTGTGTGTGTGTGTGTGTGTGTGTGTGTGTGTGTGTGAGTGAGTGAGTGAGTGAGTGAGTGAGTGAGTGAGTGAGTGAGTGTGTGTGTGTGTGAGTGAGTGAGTGAGTGAGTGTGATACATCTAATACATAAAAAAAGTTTAAAAATTTGACCTTGTGAGGAAAGATAAATGTCATTTTTTTACATAAAATATTTTTTTTATAGTAATACATCAAAATACGATTTTACTTTGAAAATTTCTAACAAATTATTTAAATTTACGAAATGAATGAATTATAGCATCAAGTTTAAAATGTTTTATTCTATTTTATATAAATTTTTTGAACAATCGAAATGGAAATATCGATAAAACATATAATTTATATACTTATTTACATTGTGCTCAAGAGCTACAAAAGACTCTTATTCAATTCTACATCAGGCTTATTTTTGCTTACTATTTTCCAAACAAACAAACAATAAACACTAACTTAAAATACCTGAGCCATACATTTTTAAATCACATGCTTTTCCTGTGAGTTGAATTGTTCAGACTGTGTAAATAAAGTAACAGGGAATGAGGTCAAAATATTAACTCTCTTTAAACCCTTTTATTGTTTGATTTTATTTCAGTTGCCAGACAAAGACAATATATTTGCACATAATATTGTTCATTGTTTCATCTCAAGCAAATAGAACCGCGATGATGGCTAAAAGGATATAATGCACACACACACAATAGTAGTTAACAAAAGAAACTTAAAGTAAATACCAATTGGCAAAATTTTCAATAATTTCACAACAAAAATATCCCGTTATCTAAATGAGTTTGTTTCTGTATGATCTTATGAGAAAGACCGAGGGGTTTTATATCATTCCATTTTATTTTCTTGAACAATATAAAACTCAGAAGCTTCTTTCCATTTCAAAATTTTTATTGCAGTAACAATTATATTTTCGAAATTGTTGCTGTAAAGCTTCTTAAGGATTTATTTTAATCTTATGTTTAAAATTTAACATAGTAGAGTGGATCGTTGCATTTCAAATATCAATTGGAAAAAAAAATACAGGAATTGAGAAAAACAGAATAATTCAACACTTGACAAATATTGTTAAGTACTTAAACGTCTACCACATAATATCGCTCGGGAAAACATTTTATAGACAATTAGATATTTTCTTTGGTTGCACAACTTGGGGAAATTCTTAATCAACCAAACTCAATAAATATACATACAGAAAGCAGAAATGCGAAATGCGTCATCAGTTATTCATCAAAATTAGCTTCGAACTAAGGAGTTTTTATTCCAAATGGTATATTCTTACAACAATGCCACGGTATGATCGATATGTTTAGAATTTGAGGTTCTCCGGTTACTTTAAATTGAAAGGATATCAAGATCGGAAACAAAACATTTACATTTTTTTAGCTTTATTGGTATTTTTGCGTAAATTGTATTTGCACTTATTAGTTTCATACAGCCATCACCATCAAAATCATCAAATTTTTTAAAAGAATGATTTCGAAAAAAAAATTTTTATACCATTTTTTCTGAACTCCATGCTATTTTCGTTATCTATAGATGAGTCCATACTTCATGTCATTGCGTTTTAAAATTTTTTACTTGTCTCTTATATAAGGCAAGATAATTAGTAATATTCCGTGCCTAGACTAAACATTTTGGGGTAGAGCCGCAGCCAATGAGCATAGAGCAGAGGGTTTTCAACCACTGACCTAGATAGATGCACTGCTAGCAATCACAATTACCACATTCTCGTTGTTCTACAACTGCAAGGATTGAATTAGAGATTTTTATTCCAAAGAATTCTATTTTCAAATTTTGATGGTACCGTTTAATTTTGATAACCAAAACTCACTTCTTATTTATTACGATACTAGCCATCGTAAATGCAGCACTCTGAAAGATGTAAGCAAATAACATGAAATTTGCATCATGGATTAGGGAAGGTGAGATATGCAAATGATTTCAGCGCAAACGCACATCACGTGAACCCAAGGCACCACCTCAAATGCTATTTAAAGCTTGGAGATTTCGACAATTTAAGGTTCGACAATTGTGTTTTTTTATTTTTTTATATATTATATTTTTTAAACGATTAACTATGCCTTGTAGAAAACAGTGATCATTTTTTGATCAAGCATCCAAGTGCCACAGTGGAAGGATAGTGGCCTACCAAGATTGTGGATTATCTTTCAGGGAAATCGGTAGTCGTGTTGGACGAAATTAAATAACTGTAATGCGGATATGTGATCGTTGGATGCAGGAGGTTATGAGGGACCCATGTGTGTTCGATAGCATCCACCTCAGTGCACCATTTCACGTGATGATAGGCAAATTGCGCTCATGACAGTGACGATTCACTCAACCACATCACGAACCAGGCCACAGCACATGCATCATCCAGTGCCTGCGCATACCATTCGACACCGTTTACAGCAGAGTGATCCGTCCGCAAGACGTCCATTGCTTCGTCTACCCGTGACGCAGAATCACAGACATCTCCACCGCCAGTGGATCGATGAAAGAATGATGTGGAAGGCAGAATGGAATGAAATTGTGTTTACTGACAAGTCATGCTTCTGTCTGCAACACCACGAGAGTCGCATTCGAGTATGCAGACACTGTGAAGAGAAGATACTGAACAGCTGCGTTATGCACCATCACATTTGTCCTGCAGCGGGTATTGTGGTATAGGGTGGTATTGGATATATCACTTTCACACTCCTCTAGTACACATTTCCGGTACTTTAAACAGCCAGCACTACATTTCCGAACTGTTGGAGCCAGTTGTCCTTCCGCACCCACATTCATATTTCAACAAAATAATACTGCGACCACACGTGGCAAGCCTTGTCCAAGTGTTCTTCGTCAATTGCCAGATTAAATTGCTTAACTGGTTGGCTCGCTCTTCGGATCTTGCGCTAATTGAAAACATGAGGTCCATAGTTGCTCAACCATTGACCCAAATTACATTCTCAGCTGCTACAACAGATAAATTTTATCAACGCGTTGAAGCTGCTTAGTCTGCTGTACCCCAAGAACACATCCAAAGTCTCTGTGAACCAATGCCAAGGCGTGCGGCAGCGGTGATCTCCAACAATGGCGGCTAATCTAGCTACTGATTTTGGCAGGAACCACACTTCACAGAAGTCTACAAATTTAATAATTCGATATTTGGTCAACATGTTATCTACAAAATAAATTTTGTTTTGATATCTCTTGTCTTTCTTGGTGTTGCAATTTTGGTGGCAGCAGTGTACAAGATCATACATGGATGTTTGATTCCTGCTTTTTTTCCTGCTAAAAAAATTCCAAATTACAAAATTATTTAAAATGCATTTTAAATTGCCTAATGTATAACTCATTCTTTGAATGAACTTGAAATCATCTCTGATATTAAGTCTGACTAATGAGACTCTATATAATGTAATAATTGACGCATCATCATTAAACAAACTGGCAACTGAAAAGTGTTATTAAGCATTTAAACCTATGCAATGAATTGCTTTTTGGAAGGAGAAAGAAATAATAGAAAAGGAAATATGAAATAATAATTTTTCCATTATGTAGCAGATATTGTCACCATATACTTATCTTGATAAGCAACTTATATGGAGATGATTTTTCGATGACCAGTCATATTTCAAAACATACATCACAAGATTCACTGACAAATGTGTTTGCAAAACGAAAAAAATCTAACATCCATAGTGTCCAACTGAAATCCAGTCTGTTACTCCATATTTTTGACACGCGTTTCTTCGACAAGATTTTCAATTAAATTCATTGATATTTATTGCAGATTCACAACGATGCATGGTTACATGTTTTATTGAGTTAGTTATAAAAACTCATCAAAGAGAGAAAAGGTATTCCAATTTACACAATAGAGCACATTTCCTATCTGCTAAACATACCTTAAATACATAAAATAACAAAGAATGTTATTCTATTAGTCCCATCCGTTAACTATATTCAATAATTAAGCACTCTATTAATGGTTTTTATAGTAAATTATTATAATAAAAATAATTTCATTTTTCAATTTTTTACGGAGAGAGGTACTTTTACTATGCCCATATCATCACACAACTAGGGCAATTGAAAATGCAACAAAATTTCTTAGCGATAAATAGTTAATGATTTGCAAACAACTAAATGTCTGTTGCATAGTACATTTTAGCTGGTTAAGTTTTTTTTCGTCATACTAAGTTCATTTTTATGTTGTTGTTGCTGCTTATCCCCGACTAGCTTGACAATACCATCACACCAGCAACATTAATCCAAAAATGGTCAGTCTTTCAAGCACCACCTCCGGTCTCAAATCCATGTCCTCTCTCTCACACCCAATGCACTGAAAAATATGAAATGGAGAGGTCTGAGCCACTCGACATTTCAAAATTTTCTAACCCAAGATTCATGAAAAGTGGGGTGTAAGAGCAGCTTCTGTTGGTACAGAGTACCTGGAGCACCCAAGGCAGAACCAAAGGGTAGAAGTCTGACTTTGCTCCATTGCCCCAGGCTTTAGCTGGACATAGTGGAGTGGCCTTCACGCCTTGGGTGACCCTACCAGGAGATTACTCTCCCGACGTACTTCACCCACTCCGCCAAGGAACACCCCCTCACCGTTCATTTTTATGAATAAAGCTGTTTAATTTTATGTATGTAGCAAGCCTAATTTGACCTTAACCTCCAAATACTTTATTCACAAATTAAGACAATAATTTTCAATTCCATCATTGAGATTATTTCATCGAGCGATTGAATGAATTTTATATTATGTTATTTAGGTAGTGATGACCTAGTTGGATAGGGCAGTTTTTCTCACTATCGAAAAGCAATGAGTTTAAATCCCGACTTAACCGATGATCTGTAGTATTCCCTAAAGTTGGCTGGAACACGTTAAATAGGTCATAGTTTCAATGTCCTCCAAGCGAAATGATATCTCTGGGAGAGGTAGGCCAAGTATCAGAGGTCTTCTGCTTGGTCCCTGTTTCTAAATTACGAAGACAACCACCTGCTGCTTCCATCTAGTAGAGCCTAACCACAGCTCTAACTGGTAGAGTAAAACTCGGGTTTAGGTACAGGAAGCATGCTGGTGTAACGACAACAACATTATGTATTCTCAGTATTATAATCCAATTAATTTTTCTTTTAACACATGTTAGAAAATCCATACTTCTAACATTTTAATTGCATTTAAAGTCTTCAAAAGATGAGTAGTTTTTTATTGGAGTAATCACAAAAATTAGGAAAATTTTTCGCAGAGAAGAAAAATCGCTCGCTTCTCGTAAATGTCGTGAAAAACTATATTAAATTAGAGTCACTATATTACATATTAAGTACAGTAAATACAATTTTTCTTAGTTGCTATTTTTTTAAATATATATTTCGTTTCTGTATACCAGATATGTGCAAATTTGTAGAAAAACAATTTTTTTTTAAGTTTTTAAAACGTTTACTGAATTAAAACAAGTAATATTTAGATATTTTAATTTGAAATTAAAATGTGTGCATTTTAAGTAAATAGGAATTCCAAGATATTTAAAGAGTTTAAGAAGTTGTTGTTGACGTGCGCTGCTCCACTTTTCCAATTGAACTTTATTTTGGCGTGGAGTCCGGCTTCCTCAGCACACACATGTCATAGGAACCCGTTTATAGGGTAGGCAACCATTCACAACCCATTCATACAAGGAAAGGACAAAGACAGGATAGATAGAGAGAGAAAAAAAAAGTACAGGGTGATCTTTTTTAAAGTGACAGTGTTTGAAGCGTCCTGTAGTGCGATCTAATAGCCGAAATGACACCAAACTAGGTATTTAGACTAATCAAAATACGGGAAAAAGGATTCCGTGAAAAAAATTTTAGTCTAAAAAATTGCCACTAGGGCATTTTGTGGCGCTTTACAATGTATAAAATGGGAGAAAAGAAAAATACTAACGGATACAATCATACAGTTAAATTATTAATGTTTATTTATTATATTAAATTCTCCGGTGAGGAATTAGACCACGTTCAATGTGAGCACCGTTCTCGGAAATAACACAGTACATTCTGCGCACAACGTTCCCCATAGCCGAACATAACATATCACGAGGAATATTCCGCACTGTCTTTGTTATGTTATCCTATAGAATATACAAATTTGATACTCCACCAATATAAGCGCACGTTTCGGTAACGTGAGAGGCATGATCTAGCGGTGACTTTTGGAACGAAAACTTTTTCTTTACGGATTTTTTTCCCATGTCTTGATTAGTCTAAATACCAAGTTTGATGTCCTTTCGGCTATTATATCGCGCTACAGGACGCTCCAAACACTGTCACTTTAAAAAAGATCCCCCTGTACATCCATGCCCGAACCGCGATTATAACCTAGGACCTCTCTATCTACAGTCAGGCACGCTGACCACTAGACAAGTTGGGTGGTCTCAGAAGTGTAACTTAAATATTCATCTAGCAATTCATGAATTGGTATAATTAATTTTTATTTTCATAATTTCATTGGCGAAACAAAATAATGCAGGATTTTTTTTTATTAATATTTTAACAACATTACTCACATTTAAAAGCTATTAATCTTGTTCTTATTTCGAATTAAGTTTTATTGTGATATATCTTCAATTTTAATTGATGTTCACACATTTTTCCTAAATGTTTGCAAATGTTCAAAGGTTAATTAATTTCGCATTTTTGTGACGTTTCTTCAAAATCATTGCGAATTATCTAATCATTATTTGAATAGTTAGGCACATACAGAAATACATACAGCATACATAAACATATAAAAGTTTCAGAAATTAACCAATTCCAACTTCTAAAATACATTTATTGCATTTTTCTTTACTTGGTAATCTATCTCATTTCTACTAATTTTATTAATTAATTTCTACTATCTGCATTTTCATGCTTTTAAATTTCAGATGCAACAATTAAGCAATTATTATGAATAAAAAAATAAGCAAATTTAAGAATGATTTAACATGCAGTCCAAAAGTCACTTTCGGATGATTCAATTAGAAGGCGCTCGAAGTATACGAAGTATTTTTTTTATATTTTGCCATTGGTTTTTGAGATTTATTCGCTACCAAATATTGTTAGAGACATTTTTTAACAACATATTATTTTATTTCAGCAATTAACATTTATTTTTTTAATTATGAAATTACAATTTCATTTAAGTAATTGTGTAATCTTGGAAGACGCACATATTTGGGTGATGATATATTTCTATTCATAATTCCAAAGAGTATGCTACATTTTTAAAAAATCTACAAATGTTGATTTATGGTTATGAATTAGATGTATCTTTGTTATTTGTTAATTTGCACATTTATTCTATAATGATATATCTTCAAAACATTCTCAAATCATTTAGAATTCTAGGGTTTTGACCATCGATGTTAATTTTGACACCTTATAAAAGTAATTACAGAAAATATAGAATTATTTACTAGTAATTCTAACAGAATTATTAACGGGTTGAAATCATTTCTAGCTTCTTGAAATGTAGGCAAATGCGATCAAATTAAGTTTAACTCCACAGAATGTGAGCATTTAATGTAAATTTTTTTTCATTTTGCATATACTACTAATAATAATTTATGAATGGATTCTATTTATTTGACGACAAAATAAATAATAAATTATATTCAGGGATTGTAAAATTATTACCTGTTTGTTTTCTTGTTTTTTCTTTTAACTGACCACTTTCATGTTCACCATGTTCTACAAAAAAATAAAATAAAAAATACGTAAGCACAATATTTTAATTTATAGCGTTTTTTGAAGTTGAATCGCAAATTAAGTTGTACTTGTTGCCATTTGGCTATATACTATAAATAAATCGAAACAATTTCAAGAGATTACAAACTATATATAAAGTTTCAGAAGTATATGCTCTTGGTTTTATTTTGTCGCATATATTTTCTATGGGACAGGAGCTTGTGATAACCCGTTTGCTGTATTTGTTCTCCAAATTAGAAATAACAGCCAAAAAGTTCATAGCCATAGTCCTACCAAAAATTAAGATAATTAAATAAAAGTGACCAAAAGTGGTTTGGTCAATTAAGAAGTAACATTATTTTGCTATATGAATACAAGGGGCATTTTGCAGCTCATAAAACACAAATTTCGTTTCAAAAATTCCAACGAGAAGTTTTACCTCGTCTGCGTACAATGTTGGTTTAGCATCGTGCAATTTATCTTTATGCAGAAATATTTAAAAATTTTCGATATTTTGAATTAGAAAACGAACATTGGGGAAAACTCTTATTTTAATATAATCAAAAATCTTATTGTTACTAAGTAATAAATGTTTATACCCTCTTACATCGAAAAATGATTTATGCACGGCACAGATGCCGTATAATCCAGGATGCAAAATTCTGAGATTGGCGGTTTTTTGGCGGATTTTCTTATATATCTGGCAATCTCGATTATATTACGTCTTACATTTGGAGACCTATAAGAATTATGCAGAAAATTTTATAAATTAAAATTTTAGGTAACCCTAGTATTTACGTCATCGCGCACGTCACGAAACGCCATGTTGGCAACATTTTTTCATCGTCAAAAAATTCACAATTTGGGATCATGGGTTATACGACACCTGCGCCTTACGCACTTGATGTTTGATAGAAAATTTTCCCTACTCTTGTCTTTAATTTGTGTCATAACTGTCCTAAGTATAACTCACTGTCTGATTTATTACGAAAAATGTTTAAAAAACTATGAAATCTGTTCCTGAACGAGTTGCGTAGCACTCTATTTTCCTTTAATGGTTTCAGTTAACAATTTAATCAAACTCAGCTTTTAATCTGATACGCAAACTAACAATATAAATTTTAAGGATTTAATTGAAAATCCTGGATTATAATGACAATAATGTTTTGCTTTGATGATGGCAACAAGCCATTATGCTAGTCCTGTCAGTTGAGTGAAACAGAGCTTCATATATCTCTCAACATAGTAAATGACACTCCCAATAGATATAAAATATTTCGAAGATATCACTTACCTTCATTATCACTTGTTGAAGCTTCAGGAACGCAAATTCCAGAATTATATCGCCTCTCTAAAGCGTCACCATGGTCTTCTATTTTGCAAACATAACCTTTGGGACAACCCACAGGTTCAGATGGTGCAGGTCTTGGTGAAGTAGTACACCGCAGCACTGAAATTATATACATTATATATATATATATATATATATATATATATATATATATATATATATATATATATATATATATATATATATATATATGTATATATATATATATATATTCATTCATTCATGTCATTCATTGTCGTGTGGGCATTATGGGGTGCGCTGCTCCACTTTTCCAACTGAACCGGGAAATTGGAGCAGCGCACCCTGTCTGAGATTCGAACCCAGGACTTCCTTATCCGTAGTCAGGCACGCTGACCACTAGACAAGTTGGTCGGCAGTTATCATATTGTATTTTAATTATAAAAAACACTTATAAAGGCGAATAAATACTTTTAACCACCCTTATTCAAATCGGTTTATTTAATTAAAAAAATAATATATATATATATATATATATATATATATATATATATATATATATATATATATATATATATATATATATATATATATATATATATATATTATATATAAGATTATATATATATAAAATTTAGAAAACATCTTTTTCTATAAAAATAATTATATTTGAGAAGAATTAATAGGATAATTATAAATGAAAAAGCTACTTATCATCGACATTTATTGTAAAAGCAGATGCTCATTTAAGCATTAACTCACATTATAAGCAACAAATAGGTAAAATAAAACGTTCTCACCTGCCTCTCCCTCTTTCCTTAGAGATGGTGTTTCCGGTTCGTTGTCCCAATCAATAACTGGAAAAAGAAAACGATAAATACGTAATTTTTCGATTTAATGTATTTTTCTTGGGAATTTTTGCTATAAACAAGATCAATTTATAAATATAGAATAATTTCGATGTATTTCGTGTATATTTGTATTATTTTGATGCCTAATTTTTATTATTAATATGCTAAATTTGATTTTATTAGCGCTGTTTTTATCACATTCTATAGTTTATACATATATTTAGGGGGTCATTTTCATTTAATATAAGCAATTAAAATCTAATAGCAGTTATTTGTAACACAAAATTTTTATATCACGCTTGTAAATAAAGAATTTGTTCTTTACACTGATTAATGTTTTTGATAATTGTTGTGTTTTTCATAATTACATAGGAATTAAACGTAAAATAAATATCACTTAGAAAAAAATGCAGTTACATCATCATCATTTCTTTAAACAACGATAAACTACGATGAAAATTAAAAAATATAAATATAATTTAAATTAAATAACCTAAAGTTTAATTTTATTTCTCTACATTATCACAATGAATAATATTAATCTTTCATTTAGAGATCATTTCCAGTTTATTAAGTAATTAGAATTCATATAAAACCAGTGCGTATTCGAATAATAAAATTTTTTAATTCAAATATGCTAAGATATGATGAAATATTTATGAAAAAAAATATTTGTCGTATTTTTAAAAAATCAGAGAGAGAGTGGTTTCGAAAAGCACTTTTAGAAAAATAATATTTATCACAGTAAAATAAATTAAGTACTTAAATATTTATAATATGCCACATTACTGAGCTTTTGTTATAATTTCGTAGTATATTCACTTAAATATTTATTAATTATGAACACCAATAGTAGCATTTGTTGTCTTATTATGTAATAATATCAAAAATCTTAAAATTCATTTTACTTTAAATATAATTAAAAGCATCAATTACTAATAATAAACATCAACTATCATTGAGAGATTGGTTGACTTATTTGGTTCTGCATTGTCACTTTTCGCTTATGAAAATTAATCTAATTAAGGCCAATGTGTTAAAGTAAACTCTAAAGTTTAATACCAACGTGGGAATCCAAGCTACGTAATGTTGTATTGAAGGTCACAGTTAAAACTGCTTAATTATATCGATATAACTATCATTGTATCGATATGACTTCATGTTTGTAACCATCGAAATCTCTCAAGGTGAATTTTTTCTAAATTATGTTTATAATTGAAAAACTTCATTCATTTCATAAAATCAACTATGCTAATTTTTATCTTTTACCTAGAATGATTTGTTTTATGATTTGGAATTTTTTTCTAAATTATCACTAAAAGTTAATTTATAAAAATGCTTCTAAAATTTCTCTAGATGTTTCTTTGTTCTTGGTTTCATTAACATTTGTGAGAATAAAATTGAAAATTACAATAAATTTTTTCTGGGAATGGAAAGTACCAATGTCATAATTCAAAACAGCAAATTCACTCAACTTAAATTTTTATTGAATAAGTGATAACAACGGCAAACATAAGTAACTGTCTTTACCAGGAGGAGGAGCGATCTTGTCCACGCAAGTTAAGACGCAACCATTGAAACAGCAACTCTGGTTCCTGGATGGGCAGTCGCCATCTTTGCTGCATGTCGGCAATTTACAGTCCTCCTCCAGAACTGGAAAGGATGGAGCAGGGCATGCCCTGAAGGAAGAGTTGTGGGCCATCATTTGAGTCAAGTAACTCTTAAGCTCCTCCTGTGTGAGATGGAAAAAATCATTGAAGATACTTTGGTGTCAATAAAGATGTTCCATACTGTACACCAACCTTAAATTATTTCTGGTATAATTTAATAATTGTTTTGAAAAGAAAATTTCGTATACAATCAGTGGTATACCACCATATTAATATATAAATTGTAATAGGCATATATATTTTAAAAAAGAAATTCCTTAGGCCTTGGTTAGCTTAGTGGTTAGGGCAACGCACATTTCATCAGGAAGGGTGGGTTTCGTTTCCCAATGCCGCCAAAGACCCAATGAGTACATGCGATATACGTGCTTGTTAAATCTATGGAATCGAAAGTCCTGTGATCGGTCGTTGGGCAATTACCATGAGTGTAATGATCTGATGAAGATTTACTCCCCTTTCAGATCAATGTCAAAATTGAGAGAGTGGATCCTCTAGTGGTGACATCTATCGGAGGAGTTTAGAGAAAGTCGTACTTTCACATTCGTGGTGCTTTGGTTGAACGAAAGATGCACCCTACTGACTTAAATTCGCATAGCTAACGGCATAGCGAACTTGACTTGTCCAAGTGTCATAAGTAATAACGAAAAGGAAATACCAAGTTTTCTCCAGAATGATTCTCTTCCCATTCTTCGATCCATTATTTATTATTCGCGAAACGATTGAAAGAAATCGTGAATTTAAACTGAGTATATGCAGGAGTACACAAACACAATTTTTTTCTTCAAAAATACAGGGGAAAACTCTAAAGACATCATCATAAAAAATACTAATACCCAAAAATACAATGAGGTATAAATTTTCAAACAAAAAGTAAGTATATTTTCGCAGAGTAAAGCACTATATACTCCTCGGTTTTTGAACTTATTCTAATCTGACCATGATAAGAAAGCAGTTACGGGTTTGTATTACCTTCCTTTTATTGCCTTTTTATTGTATTACCTTCCAATTCTCCAACACGGTGAAATATTAAGTATATGAATTTCAAATGCATTTCCCACGATTTCTTTTATTTCATTTGAAAAGATTATTAAACAAAAATTAGGACTAGTATGAATAATTTGAAATACAAAATATAGCAAGATTGTGTTCCAGAGATTTTACTTTATCAGACATTGAATTTAAAAAAAAGTTTCTGTAATATAGGGCAGGGTTTTTTTTTAATTGCATTTTTGCTTATTAGAACAGAAAATGTAATAAAACTGGTGTTAAATTAGTCAAAAATTTTGATTTTTATCTTTAACAAGAATAAGGTCAAAAATAGAGAGAATTACTATTCAAAATTATAATTGTTTATTATTATTTTTTTATTAAAAATTAAATAAAGAATAAAAAATATATTTAAATTTTTATCTGATTGAAATAATATTGAATCCATAAGATATATTTCTAGTTTTATTTACAAATACTACAGTACTCATAGAAATTATTAATGTTTTTTTTTAACATTTTTAAATACTTTATAGAAATTGCAACAATTTATTGCAAACACTAACATCCTTAGAAGTTCTTTATTAATTTATATTGTTTTTAACTTCATAAAACTATCATTTCTCAAATATATAATTACAGAAATTTCACTCTAACTCCATTAATTTATTTATATAACAAGAAATATTAACTCAATTGCTACTTAGGTCAGTAAAGAAAAATTTTATTTTAGTTATTTTTGATTAAATGATTACAATTAATATAAACATGTATATACATATGACAGAATCACAATATTAAGTGGCAAAATAGAGAAAGCGAATTTCCTAGGAATATATTCCATTTTTCTTTTGACATATGATGATGGACAATTATTTTTGTTGTTACTATTTATTTGATTACTATTTTTTTTCATTCTAATTTATGATGCTGAGGTTGATCTATTATTTCTCATTTTTTCTAACTCTTTTCATGCTTCAATATAACAAGGAACTTTTCCAGTGAGTTTTGAGCAATTCTGTTCTTTAATTAATAATCCATCTCATGATTTCACACGGTTCAAGTCAAGGTATGCTTGACCTGATGCTACGTATTTTCGTCCTAGGTATCCTACTGCATAATCTAAAATGCCCCATTAAATCTTATGTACTGTTGATACCCATGATAGTATTAACGATAGCATTCTTTGTTCAACAGAACCATAGCTGCGTTTGGCGGGGAATTGCACTGATATTGGCTTGATTCTGTGAACATCACTGTCGCCAAAAAAATCAGGACAATGAATTTCGGTGATGAATCCAATTGCACCATTTGCCAAACTATTTTTCACATCAATATTTGATCTTAATATCTCACAGCGTTAAGCAAAGAAACTTTATGAATTCATGCATTATCTGGTAAGACATTTCTGCAAAAAAATAATAATAATAATGTTTCCAAACATTATTACAGTTGAGTCATTTTATATTTTTTAAATTTAGTACAGCCAACTTTTAAATTCCTGATTAAGAATTTAAAAAATTGAAATAAACAAATTGTTTTTTTTCTCCTTCTAATTTTGAAAAAATAGTTAAAATTTGCAAGATATAGCGACATAATGTTTTGGAAAATACTCAGTAGGATAATAGATTAGTTGTGTTAGAAATGATAATTGTCTATAGCTTTCCTTGAATGTTTATGTAGTAATTAGTAAATAAAATTTTCCTAAATTTATATCCTGCTCAATATCTTATATAATGGAAATTTTCCATAATATAAGATAAAATGAAAATATGAATCTAAAATTAATTAGTTAAATTTAATAAATGAATACTTGAAAAAATTGTATCAAATGTCATCCACTACAAGCTTAAAAAAATGTATTTGAACTTGAGTGGGTGAATAAAAAGTATTTTATAAAAGACTGAAAATTTGAACAAGACATATATATTTGTGTGTGGAGCGGAGAATGTGAACTAATAGTAAGAATTGAAAAACGAACATATCTATGACTTTCTTACATTACCACACCATTTACCTGATCGCCATGAAACTTTGGGAAATTATTGAATACACTCTTGTAAAGTTTTCTGACATTGGACACAGATACCGTATAGTCCAGGATGCCAAATTCTGAGTTCGGTGATTTTTTTGGCGGATTTTCTTTTTTATCTGGCAACCTGTTTTTCATAACGTCATACAGATCATCAACATTTTTTTAAACTTATTCAAGTTATAAATCATCAACAATTGTTTTTACATTTTACAACAATTTTATTCAATAGATTTCTAAAGAGAAAAAAAAATCTGATTTTTTTATAACCATTGTTGGTTATTTGTCGCTAGAATTAAATAACAATGCACAGTGAAATTTTTAAAAAAGTGCATTAAATGCTTAAAATATCATCCATTAGAAAGTTATAATCACAAATTTCTGTTACCATTTGATTCTTTAAATATTACCCTTCACAGAGAAAATTCTATAAAGGCGCAAAATTTTATAATCGAACTTTCCCGAATTCTAGCAAATAATTTTTGGCTTTGCTGACATCTATCATATTTAAAAGTTGTATTAAAGGTTTCCACTCCAAACTTATACAGTACAATTTTGTTTCTTAGTTTCATCTGAAAAGCAATGTTTAACAGTTTTCTTTTTGTAAGTTCTATAAAGCGATAGATTTTTAACTTCGCTGCGTCTATCACACACACAAACATAGAAACATTAAATCTTTTGTATCTTACAAAACTCTATTTTTTATCCATTTATATTTAAGATGTAAAGTTTTATTCAATAAACGATTCTTCAAACGATACCATAAACTTCACACAATAATTTTTGACATTTTATAAATAAATGTATGATGCATAGCAAACTCTTTTATTCATTTTTGATGCATAAATATCTTTACTATTAATTCATTATTAAATAGTTTTATTTTTTATAATTAAGGGCAAATAAGTATGTATTTAATTCTTTTTTTTTGTTCTATTTCACAATAGTGTCTGTCGTTTAGCAACTATGTTGACTTACGTCAATGGGAGATTCAACATTTCAACCAACGGGTTCTCGCTAGCAAGAAAGAACCAACATCAAATACGTACTTTTTGCAATACATAAAAAATGATTTCCCAGAGAAACTTTACAGAAAAAAAATTTTTTTGCACGAAATTGAAATTAAATATTATTGAATCGTCAATTATCAATTTGACAAGACTATCATTTTGATGAATGGGATGGCGTGATTACCTTTTCACCTCGAAAAAATCAAATCCAGATTATAAGTCCTTGAACTAAATCTACAGCTATAGCACGTTTAACTTTTATTCTCAATTCTCAAGAAAGCACGACCTTAAAAGCGAATTGAATTTCGAAAATATTCAATACTGTCATTTACCTTGAAAGTTCAATCAAGTTTACAGGGCTTGGTAGCTTACAAGAGAAACAGTATTATTTTTTTTCTCTCTACAATATTTGGTACACATTTTGACAGTTTTCCAGAAAATGAAATGATTGAAAATAAGAAATGAATTCAGGGTTATTTATTCATCTTATTCAGAATTTTCTTAATTAGTATTTAATTCTGTATTCTTTCGAATAAGTCAAAGATTCGAAATAATTTGCTTATCGTTCTTTTCAAGCATATTTCCTATACTATGTTTCTAAAATACAGAAATCAAGACTAATTGTTAAAAAGATTAAAAGAGGAATTTTTATTAGTATGTTTATACAAGTAACATGCATAAATAAAAAGATGTGAGAAAACACTCGTTCATCACGATTTAATACCCCGTTCACACTGCCTTTTTTAAATCAATTTAAGGTTAAATCTGATTTAATTTAAACACCACACTGAAAACAGCGAGCCTTACACACTCGAAACTTATTTAAGAAATATTGGTTTATGTTCAAAACCTTATTCATCGTTTGTTATTATAAATTATATGATATTTTCGAATTTTTTTAAGTTGATAACCTTTATTAAATAATTACAGACCAAAATGACATTAATTAAGATTATGATATTTCAAATGAGGAATACAAAACCGAAGAATGTCGTTGATAAACCTATTTCTTCTCAGACTTGATATAATTTTTTTTTATGTTTACTTAATACTTATGCAAATATTTCTGCGTTATTATTTTTTTAAATTTTGCTTCTACTGCATTTATTTTGATGGGTTTCTCAGATATTTTAACCAAACATTGACAATAAGATAACAGAAAACAAGATGGCGCTAAATCAGTAGAAATGTATTTAAATCAGTTCGCTAAATTGATTTAAGACAAATCAGTTCGAACTGATTTAAATCGCATGTTGCCACCGCGAGAAAGTTCTGCCGAGACTTAAACGCGTTTAAAAGTGCAGTGCGAACGGTGTATAAATGAAGGGGGTAAATTAATTGGAGATTTTATACCCCTCAATTGACTAAGTCAACAACTGTGCTGATGATACTCACTTCTTTATATCAGCTAAGGAATATTAGATTCGAAAAAATATTAAGTATATTTTAAGTTTCTAAGAATACAATTTAAAGCTTGTTCAATGGTAGGTAAAAATAAAAAAAGAATTCATTTTATTGCTATATGAGAAAAATCACTTGTTTTTTTCCTTCGAAAAATTATAATAAAAGTCTAAAATAGCCTAACAATTTAAAGATTTTTTTTCGGTGAAGTAATTACAAATTGAATATTAATTAAACAGTCTGATTTGATTGGAGCTTTTGGTAATGAAACCGTAATATAAGTAGTACTCTTTTTATCATTAACGATTTATAGCTGTTATTAATTTAAAATACCATCACAATTCTAAAAGTTAACGTAAAATGAAGATCACTTTTATTTGAGAATGCAGTTTTATATTTTAGCTTATGTGATTGTAGTTATTTTAATTGCCGATTGAAATTTTAAAGTGTTGTTTATTTCTTTGCCTCTTTTGTTTTGCCTTATTTCTATTCTATTTCTAATTATTCTATGTATTTCAAGTGAACATGAAATGCCGCTGGAAAAAATATTAAGCTTTCGGCCAGAGAAGAAAATAAAAATTAGTCAACGATTCAATTTTATAAAAAAGATAACAGATTCAGGAAATTTTCAAAGTAATATCACTGAAATTTTTTTAAGTCTGAATTCTAAGCATTAATAGCAATAGAGCAATTGAATTGAAAAGTAAGCGTGTGTTAAACAGTAATTATAAGGTCGAAAAAGATGTTCTTACCGTTTTCACGTTGCCATTGAATGAAGTGAGAATAAGCATGCAAATTAGAGTATGACATGGCTGGGACACCATTCAGTTGAGAGTAGGAATATCCGTCGTTGTAGGTCCACCGCGCACATGAATCAACCATAATTCTTACAATAGCGAAAGTAAATGGACGTGCCGAAGGGACTCGTTTGGTGTTGTCTGCTTTATGAATTCAAAGTGAGCTTATCAGCTGTTGCATCAAGTCACCGAAAATGTCAAGCATTTTGGGGATAGTGCTTTGAACAAACTTATGGCAAGACATTGGTTTTACAAATTCAGAGAGGAAAATTTGTCCCTTTGTCATGAAGCTGGTGTCTGATGGACTAATCGTTAAGTGGTTCATTATGAGTTGCTACCAACAGGCCAAACTCTAACTACGGACCTGTACTCTCAGCAATTGGAACGTATGCAACAGGCATTGCAACAGAAAGAACCGAGGTTAAGGGTGTACTGTTCTTGACCGATAACGTGAAGCTGCATTTCGCGCGGTTGGCCAGCGATTTGGTTGGCATCCTACTTACTAACCTAATCTTTCACCATCAGATTACAGCTTGCACCATTGATGAAGCAGACTTGTGATAAGTACTCACGAACTTCTTTGTGTCCAAAACCCTTGAGTTTTAACTGCAAGGGGATTGGGCAACTGGAGACACGTTGACAGAAGATACTGGATTTTGATATTGATTATTTCTAAAGACTATCAATAGACTACACTTTCTGAAGGGCATGTTATTTTGGGTCATTAAAAATGGCAAGAACTTCCTTGTTTACCTTGTATTTTCTATCTAATCATGTATCCAGCATCTGCGAACTATTTAATCACTACATCTCATTTACAACCAATCGATGCGACATATCTGAACTCGTAAAACACTTGAAAGTAAAACGAACAGGAAATGACTCAAGGGAAACTGTTAGGCATGACAGCTGGGCAAAGAAACTGGAATTTTTCCGACTGAATTCAGAAGATAGCAATTGAAAGAAATTTTTAAAGCAATAAAGCTAAAGTTTTATAAATTGAATGCAATATAATTGAATGAAACATTGAAAACTATTAGAAACCATATGATATTACATAATATTGAAAAGTGATAAATACTTTAAGTCGTAAATAACGAAACGAAAAAAAACTTCATTGTTAAAATTAGTTATTGAAATAGAAAAAATCCTTTTATTCAAATCATTGCGTGTAATTATTCAAAAGACATAAAAATGTTAGTTAGAATCATTGGCTCTTTTTCCTACAGAAATAAATTTTTCTTAGATAAAAAAAATAGAAGAAACAACCTTATTGAAAAAAGAAATTAAATACTGCCATACATATGAAGGAAAACTTTTTTACTCTGTAAAATAGCCTATGTAATGAAAACTCTACAAATTATTTACCAAACATAAAAATGCCCATAAAAATATAAAAAGAATTGCAAATTCGAAATGAAAACTTTATTGGTTAATAAAAAAAAATTTGTAGCTTATAAAATGGTAGGGTGAACAATTTTATATAAACTACATAAACACGAAATGATGAAATACGCAATTTTTTAAATTTGGGAATTTACGGAAATACAGTGATAATTTTAATACATATCACTTTCGAAAAACAGTATATTATTAAACTTAAAGAAATAAATACGTGCGAAGATTTTTTTATCTTTGTTTAAAAGAGTTTATTTAACTAACAATCAATAATGAAACATGATTATATGATTATTTTTACTATAACGAAGAAAACATAATCCACGTTTTTATAAGATTTATTTCTAAAATGTTAAATGTTAGAGAAAAGAAGCTCTCAATTTCTAACATTATGTACAATTATTTTATACACATTATATACTATTATATAAATCTTTCATTAACCGTATAAAGATATATTAATCATACAAAAACATTGAGAGATCTATTTATATTATTTAAGTTAAAATATAAATATAGCACATATCTACACGATAAAATTGTGTAACTAGCTGATTTTTAAATGAAACATATGATATTGATTCGTAAATTTTGTATCGTTAATGAAAAATAAATTTATTTTCATTATAAGCGTTCCAGGAACTTTAACATAAAAGGGATTTCGGGATTATCATATTAAAAATATAAATAGTTGTAACTTTTCATATAAAAATATGGATAACTCTCTATATAAGTATTTGAGTTATAAAACAAAAATGATAAAGAAAAATATTTACTTATAATTCAGAAATAAATAAGATGAAAAAAAGACTGATAAAGAGGGGAATTATTCATGTTTGATAAAGATAAGCTAGCACGCGTAATAATTATAAGGGCAAAATATTTAATCTTCTTATCGTTTAAAATAAAACATAATTAAATTAAGGAAAAAACTCTTTTATAAGTCAGAATATTACTTCAACGAAATTCAATATTTATTTTAGCTGATTGTTCTAATTTGGACAGATTTGAAGGTTACGATCAATCTGCCAGTGAAATCAAATGTCTAAAAAGCCGATTTTACGCCTGATTTCAAAATGCGAATAATGGATTAATGCACACTTCTCTTTGATTGTTCTAAGTAATGTATTTTGTAATGTTTACATCTAGCACTTGTTCGTCTTCAAAATGTAACTCTATAAACACCCGAAATTGTCGAGACCCCGTTAAACTGTTTCCTACATTCTACCGACAAACGACGCTGAACAGTTGCTTGGCCCCGTTGGCTTTCTGCCAACGAAAATGAAGCGTAATTTGTCGGTTAATATACCCAAAAGAAAGTGTATACTCCAAAGAAAATAATCGCTGTTTCACTATCTAATAAATTTATACCAGCAAAAAATATCTTTCTTGCGCAAAAGGAACTTTTAAGAATGAAAACAGCAAGCGAGGTTTTAAGTCCTCTTAACAATTACCTCCAACAGTTCAGAACTAGCATCATTTTTTTAAATTTTTAGATTAAAAATATTTATTTCTAAGGATAAATACATGAATTTCAAATAATTATTTTTAATATAATATTTTTAATGTTTCCACTAAATGGACGAGAGGTTTCTTCAGTAGACTATCAACAGTAATAGTACAGTGGAAGCTTTCCTGAGCTTCTAATTTACAAACACACCCGATTTTCGAAATAATGGCTGGTCCCTAACATAGTCTAATAGACGCAATGCTAATTTTAATTCCGATTTACAAAATGAAATCTTGAAAAATCTTTTTGAGAACTTATTTTCAAGCATCTTTCGTTTGCGTTTACATTTATCATTTGATTTTCATTTTTCAATTTCTTTTATGCCTAAGATACATACATCGATCTTTTCATTGGAGAATCGTAAATCTTTCAACTTCTAGATGACTAATTGTGCACAGCTGAGGTTGAAATCCTGTATCTTCTAAAGTATTTCGTATGTAATTTTAACACCAAATCCAATTTCCGTCTTACAGGACATCCATCAGAGTGATCAATATGGCTTCAAGAACAAATATCGGAAGTTATTTTTGTAAGCAGTTATCATGGCTTAGAATCGCTTAATACGAAATTCACATTCAATGGCTTCATTCTTTCGATGCACTTCTCAATCTATGTTTGGAATGATGTTACAAAAAAATGACATCTAAGTCACTTTATATGTAAGCTTTATTAAAGAAACCAAGCAAATTTACTACGATTCCAATGAACATTAATTATTTATCTACAAACTACAAAGAAATTCGTTGCTATCCTCAACCACGCAAGGAAATTAAAATAAACTCTATGGACATGACAGCACCATGAGACCAAGACCTACAATGCCCATATCTGTTTCCGTGACCAAAGGCCCTGGGGTACGAAGCATGAGTCACGATTAGATAGTCAGCTTAACACGAAACTCCCAGTGTTTAATTTCCAAGCATGCTTGGTATTCTGTATTATCGACCCATGAAGGGATGGAGGCTGAGTCGACATTGCCCAGTCCGAGGATCGTACTTCAGATCTGTTATTTGGGAGCGCGAAGCGCTACTACTTCGCCACCGATGTTCCTATACAAAGAAACTTATATCCATTATTAATAGAATTGAGGTATAGATCTTCCTAATTTGAGAATAGTGACCAAGAAGAAAACTCTCGGATTTACCTCACTAGCTCCAAGGGTATTATTTCATCTGGATGATAATGAAGCCCCTTATCTATTTACGTGCCCCGGCTGTCCATAATAAATACGAGCGTTCTATGGTTATATCGAATATAGAATTCGCGTTATTTACTGGTAAACAGAACAATGCCTTACTTTACTCACAGCCTATCAGTTGCCTATTCTTAAGCTTAAGTAAGAATTCATTGCTGATCTTTAATCCAGTTTAGAGTACAATGTTTAGCCCATTATATTCAAGGCACACTTTAAGAATTTTTATTATCTCACAGTTCATCTTTGTGGTAATTCTAATTGTTCAGCATTAATTTAATTTATAAAAAAATTTGTATGTGCGTATACTCTAGATACATGCTTTAGTTAACAAAGGATTCTTAGGATAATTTATTTATTAATTATAATAGACAATGGCTAGTAGATAGTCCAACAAATAAAATCTCTCGGAAATTTTCTATTATCTACAATGTTTTGCTTTCTAAAAGAAATGTTTTACTTATTGTGGGCTATATTCGCATTATCAAAAGAGAAAAAAAAGACCCAAATATTCTATTCGATAGACATGTTTGAAGAAAGCAGAAAATCAATATCAGATTTTTATTGTTATATAAAATTGGCAACAGTGACTGATTTCGATCCCGAGGAGCTTTTCATCACTCTGAATAGCCAGATTCAGTCATTAGCTCACGTTCTGATGCTTGTATAGATATGATTAGATAACAAGATTCACTAAAAGATAAAGGATGCTGTACAGCGTTTAAACATCCCCATGAATCATCATCTGGAAGAACTTTCAAAAGTCAGACAGCTATTTCCATAGGGCGCAAAGTAGCAAGCTCAAGGAAGTACAAAGTATCCATACGACAAATTTTCATGCTTTACAGAAAAATAAAAGCAATATCCGTTCTTATCGCTCAACAACGGCTCGATTTGAACAGGGAAATTCTCGATTAGAACGGTGAAATGTGTTCTTCTTCCTGAGATGTGAAGAGACCTATTATGTATATTATAATTCTATGAAGAGGATTGTTTGATCTCTAAAAGTAAAACTTATAAAATGTAAAAGTTGTTGTTGTCGTGTGCCAGCTAGGCTGGCAATATGGGGTGTGCTGTTCCACTTTTCCAACTGAATCATATTTTGGTGTGGAGTCCGACTTCCTCAGTACACAGATGCCATAGGGACCCGTTTATAGGGTAGGCAACCATTCACTCCACATTCATACAAGGAAAGGACAAAGACAGGATAGATAGAGAGAGAAAGTACATCCATGCCCGAACCGAGATTCGAACCCAGGACCTCCCTATCCGCAGTCAGACACGCTGACCACTAGACAAGTTGGGCGGCAAAATGTAAAAGTGAAAGTAGATATTGAAAAAAATTTTACTTTTTTCAATTAGGAAAATTATTAAAAGCAACAAATCAAATAAAATTAAAATACAAATCAGGAAAATTAATAAAAGCACAAAAGTACAGATGAGATACAGAGAGCAATATTTTTTTTCCAACGGTGGGCACTTGGGTGACGAACCCTTTGCCACAACAAGACCAGAAACTGCTACTCGTTGTATCGTTACCCAGCAGGCACCCGTGGACCAAGTCACCGTGGAGTATCGTTGCCCGCACCATACCACCACAAATCCATTTATAGAGTGAGCCACATTCATACATCATCACAGAAGAAAGGACAGAGAAACACAGAGAGAACAGAAAAATAAAGTAACATCCATGCCCGAACCGGGATTCGAACTCGGGACCCACAGCACAGTAGCCAAAAGCGCTAACCACTCAGCCTTCGGTCGGCACATAAAGCAGTATAGCAGAATCTGTTTTTCATGGTCATTTTTTAGGACTTAGCTAGGGACCTATTCAAAACTTTTACTGTTATTTGACCACACATATACATATCTGTTGGAGGAAGAGGGTGCTTTTGTGTTCGGAAAGTATATGTTGACCAATATTTATCTCAACCAAAGAACATCTTGTTGAGAATCTCTGTAATTTAAATTTTCTTAGGATTTAATGTCTCTTAATTGGTGTGTTGTATTAATGAGGGGATCGTACGCACTCCTTTAGGTTTTAATTAAATTTATATATTATTAATAATTAGATATAAATTAAAAATGGCACTATTACAAAAAAAAGGAATAAAAATTTACTCTCTATTATGCAATTAAATAATAAAACTTTTAAATTGTAAAAGAATATAATTTGTTGAATTTTAATACAATGATTATGAAAATAAAATCTAATTTAAAAGTAATCAAAATATTCTTTATTAAGGGAACACTTAACATTTTATATATATCAACCATAAGAAATACTTTTGAAACAAAATATAAGAGTAGAAACATATGAATTATATATACTTTTAGAGTGATACCTTTGCAAATTTTTCATGTACATATATGTAAGTATGTATATATATAGATATATAAGCAGATAGATAAATAGATGATTATATTCATTACTTAATCATTCATCAAAAGTAGACTTGTTTAATGAATTCGACTGGAGTATATTGGGAATCAAAAATATGCTTTCTTTAAAATTTAAAATAAAATATCTTTATATTATTATTTGTATATTATGTATCTTATTTGATTAAAATTTTATGGTTAGTTTTTGAAAGTTCATTTAGACACATTTTTATTCCACATTTTTTTTCTATTTGTGGAATAATGATAATATAAATTCTCAATGATTCTGCATTTTTTAAAACTCTATACTTCGTTTTTTGAAATATGTTCAACTATCATTGACTTTGAAAAGACTTAAGAGAGGTTCTTTGTCATTCTTCATGAGACAAACTAAAATATCAATGGAACACAAAAAACATCATTGAATAGAATTTTACATCATTGTAATGAGAATTTTGTGTGTGACCAATACGCGAAACTGAATATTTTCTTCGCATATTTTAAATCAAAACAACCATGACCAACCATTGAAATTTTGGGAGTAGGACCATTTTTTTTTACCCTAAATGATCCTGGATTGATCCTAAATGGTCCTGGAGTAAAAAATTTAAATAACAAAAGATGGTTGTTGTATTAGTGCTGTCGATATACTTGTGTTCTAGGATATTTAATCCTGGAACACAACAGGATATTTAATCCAGTTGCGATACGAGAATATAATTCTCTTGAATCATCCTGAAGGAAATACACTGCGCATGTTCAAATGTTTGGAATATTTTTCAGCTGTTAAGCCTTCCGCTCGCAATGTGTATTATTGGTGCTTATTAGAATTATTTTTTATTTGATTTTTTTAAATTATGAGAATGAATTTTCTATCACAGGAAAAAAGAAATCATCAGAATATCTTTCTCCGTAATTTTTTCTACAATAAATTTCTTCTATACCTGTCATAATGTGATGAATAAAGGAAATTAATCTCATTTTGACCTTTTTGACAAAGAGTAATTACCATTTCCATTAATGAAGAAGCACTTCCTGACATAAATTTCAATTTCGCTTTTTGTTGGAATCTGTGCAGATGTATTTATTAAATTAGAAACAACTTGAGCCAGTAATTTTGAGCCGAACTGGCAGCCGAATGGTTAGCGCTCTTGCCTTCGGTTCAACAGTTCGTGGGTTCGAATCCCACCTTGGGCATGGATGTTTGTAGTGGTTCGGAATCCACTTTAAACCGTAAGTCCCGGTCTAATTAGCCCTCGCGTGCAAAAAATGACCGTTGAGCGACAAACAAACCAACAACCAACCAGTAATTTTGAAAAATGAAAAATTCTTTCATTTAATAATAATTTTACCAGTAAAAATTATGCTGACATTTTCTATAATTTTTGGATTTCTTTCGTTTTATCAATAATAAAACGATAATCGATAAAAAAAATTTATATAATGTTTAAAAGAATTTTACTTTTAAATTTCATAAAATTTTAAAACTTTTATGTAGTCCAAAAAAGAATATAATAATACAACTTCTATAAATATATATTAAGTAATGAAAAAGAAATTATACTTAAAATATGGGACATATATTAAATAATAATAAAGAAATTGAGTCAGATGCAAACACACAATGAGAAAAGAAAATTTTACTACAGAATAAACGTATCAGTTTTAGATTAATAATTACTTTAAATGTCAAGAGAATATGTTTAAACTGTTAATTTTTGACTAAGATTTTTTTATCAAAAATTAAACATGTGATTAAGTGTTAAAGATTTTCAGCTCAATATTCGAAAAAATTTTATAAGAATTTAAGCACTAAAATTTAAATCTTTGAATTTAAATTTTTACATTTTAGTGCTCAAATTCTTAATAAATGCAATACTTACAGATTTAAGTGTCTAGATTTTGGTCAAAAGTATTTTAAGATAACTTTTTTTTATTTTAAAATAAAATTTTACAAATCTATTTATTAAATTGTAATAAATAAGATAATAAAAAATTTAATTTGCATATATTTTTTATTGAAATTCAAAATCTTTTTAACTTACTAATAGAATATTATATCAATACAAATTTGAACAAAATTTCACAATAAGAAACATAAGAAATCTTTAATTGAAGAGCATATTTTTACTTCCAAATATGGTACACATATATTTCCGCTTAATCATCATCGACACATTAACGATTGAATGATTAACCAGACCTCTTTATTTATATTGTGTGCTTTCAGTTTTATTACCCCGCTTAAAATACTTCCGCCAAGCTTGCTCCGGATTCTTAGAAAATTATTCATAGCTATACTTCAATCGCCGAAAAACGCGCCATTCTCCAAGCTGTTCTCAGATAACCCTTTCCTTGTTCTCAGAACGCCATTCACATCCAATCAGATTCGCATAAACTTTTATTTCGTTACATGAAACTTTTATTAGCGTGTTGACATTAAAGAGCCAGACATGATTCACCATTTGCTATGCCAAACGATATTTTACTTTTTAATAATCTGACCGCAACTAAGCTGTGTGATGAACATTCGGCAGTTCAAATTACGGGGCAGTGTAATACCGCTATTTTTTTAATCGCATTTTTAAAGAATGGAATAATGATTTTTTAACGTTTTATATTTATTTTGTTAGTCAGCTTTATATGGATTTAAGGAATATATATTATAACATATTGTGCTTCAAAATTTCTTACATCACTTGATATCATTATTTAAAGCATTAACAAATTCAATATATATATATATATATATATATATATATATATATATATATATATATATATATATATATATATATATATATATATATATATATATATATATATATATATATATATATATATATATATAATGTGTTATGAGAAAAAATAAATATTCAGGAAACAAAATCAGAAAATATTTGGATAAAAATTAAAGTTCTATAGCTTCTCGAAAGCAAACAATAATAGAGTTAAATAAAATTTATTTTACTGCTTATATATATAAAATAAAATAAAATTTATTTTATTTTATAAGCAGCTAGCATGAAAAAAGATATAATGAGTGATATTCATGACTTTATACTCAAGGTATAGAAAAATAAGTTATAAATCATTTATTCTTGTCAATAACGAGATTTCGCAATAGATATTTTCTACTTTTACTTCGATGAAAAATATTGAAATTGTTTGAAGGAAATGTATACTGTGTCTCACAAAAGTAATGGGACACTTGTGCTTTACAAAAAGAAACTAATAAAATAAATTAAAAATAGACAAATTTTTGTGGGTGTGTTTCATATTTAAAGTTAGTAACAATTATTACATACTTTTAGTCAAAATATTAAAATATTAATTAGATAAAAATACAATTGTTTAGAACGGAGCAAAAAAAAGTTCAAATAAGTGATGGGACACTTACTTTTCCCTCAAATATTTATCCAAAAATTTTACTTTTTAAAAGGTTTTAATATTTTGTTGTGTATTTCCTTTTACTTATAAAACATTATTTAATTTTCTTGGGATAGATTTAACAAATTTTTTGTGATTTCTGGAGTGATTTTACCCCATTCTTCTAGTAGCACCGATTTTAATTGTTTTTTTGAAGAAATGGTGTGTTTGCGAATTATTGATTTCAATTTTTGCCAAATATTCTCTATGGTATTTAGTCTGGAGATTGTGGTGGTGTTTTTATTATTTCAGGACAGTTATACAGCAGCCAGAGTCTAACGTTGAAAGCAGTGTGCTTGGGGTCATTGTCCTGGTAGAATTTAAAATCGTTATGAAGGTTAAATTTTCATGCTGAAGATTTCAAATTTTGCTTTAGAATGTCAATATACTTGTACTGATCCATTTACTGTCTATAAAAACAAAATTACCAACTCCGGCGGACGATATACACACCCATACCATAACTCCTCCTCCACCATGTTTTACTGTTGTCACCAAGTTCTGTTAACGAAATTCATCCCTCGGTTTTTTCCACACCAAGATTCTACCATCAGAACCAAATATATTAAATTTACTCTCATCAGAGCAAATGTAATGATGTTCCAGTAATCAGAATTTTTTTTTATGTTGGATTTTGCGAAAGTCAGTCTGAGTTTTCTATCCTTTTCACTTACGAAGAATTTTTTCATAGTTACTCTACCGTGATATCCAGCAGATCGAATTACTCTTCAAATAGTCTCAGGATTAACAATTACTCCATATCATGCTGGTAAACCAGCAGCAACTTTACTCTAGGACTCATTCTTGGATTTTTTTTAAATAATTCGAATGTACAATTCGCTTTATTCCATTGGATAGCTTTGATAGTCGGCCACGTCTTCTTTTATTCTGAATCATATGATTCTTTTTATATCGTTTAATGAATGATATTGAAAACTGTTGAATGACTTAAGTTAACTGATTCAGCAGTTTCTTTTCCATTTTCAATATGCAAGTTAATAACTAATTTTCGAATTTCAGGCGAGGTTTTTTTTCATTTAGCATTCGTGGCTGCACGCAGCTAAAAAACACAAAAATTCCAAAACAATCTAGAGAGAAATACGGCAAAAAATATTTTTATTGCTTATTTCAGAGGATTTTTGTTGCATATCTATTGTTGTCCCATCACTTACGTGAGCTATTTTTTTCTCCGTTCAAAACAATTATATTTTTATTAAATTCATATTTAAATATTTTGACAAAATGTATGTTATGTAATAATTGTTACTAAATTTAAGTATGAAACACACCCACAAAAAATTTGTACATGTATTTTTAATTTATTTTATTATAGTTTCCCTTTGTAAGGCACAAGTGTCCCATCGCTTTTGTGAGACACTATATATATATGTATTATGCAAAATATTTGTCAGCAATCAATAATTTCATAATTGAGAGAAGAGTATCTTATATATAATTATCTTCATTTTATAAAATTTGCTTTTTAATAACTCTTCAACTCTCTCAAAAATTTTAACTTTTTTAAATCAAAACATGCGTGTTTTGCTTAAAAAATTCACATTTAATGCACACACAGTTTCTTAATTCTAACTTAATGAAAAATTAATTGCTTATATCATTTATAATTTTTCCGGAAACTGTAAAGGTTGATATCTAAACCTTATATTAAAATTAAAATACATTTTTTTTACAAAAGTTGGAGAAAAATTCAAAATTATAGTCAGAAGAGAATCAAGATTGAATTTAACATTTCTTTCATATAAAATTTAAAAGCATTAAATTATAATATTTTTGATATAAACTTAAAAATAAATTTTAGATAAAGACAAATGTTAAATACAGATGTATAAATTTAAAATATTTTCTAATATACATTAATTTTACTTTTAAATTATTTTTTCATTACATATTTACTTGAGTACGATGAAAATTTATTGAGAAATATTTTGCAAAAACTGAGCAAATAACTGTCATTTATTCCAATCTTTCAAGATGCATTTGATTTCGACAAATATTAAATTGACGATCGTATCTATTTCAATAGATAGATTTTATTTTTATAAAGTTATTTTTGGTACAATATACGGGAGATCTCTCTGTCCAGGTTAGTCCTTCTCATGAACGAAAGGTAGTGGGTTCGAATCCCGTCTTACCCGAAGGTAGAACACAATAAATAGGTCATGATCGCAGTAATCTTCCAATGGGAAATAATATCTCTAAGGGTGGCATGTCAGGTATTGGTGACTTCTCTGCTGTATTCCTAACTGTAAGTCACGAAGACACCCAACGGCTGTTTCCATCTGGTCTGAGCTGGTAAGGGCCTGCCAGGTATAAAGAAGTATGCTGGTGCAACAATAATTGCCTAATTTTAAAAAAATATTTTCATGATGAATGTTAGTGAGGATTAAAAAATGTTATAACGACATAGTCTTCCTTTCTTCATAATTTTGTAAGCATTAATTACGCATTATGTACAGCGCCGGAAATATCACGGATGACGAACAATTTATTAGTTTGTGTTAGAACATGAAAGAATTAAAAAAATATTTAAACACACAAAAAAAATTTATTTAATGTTATTTGGTAATATATATATATATATATATATATATATATAATGCCCAGCTGGCAGCCGAATGGTTAGCGCTCTTGCCTTCGGTTCAACAGTTCGTAGATTCGAATCCCAGCTCGGGCATGGATGTTTGTAGTGGTTCGGAATCCACTTTAAAAGCCGCCTAACTTGTCTAGTGGTCAGCGGAGCCTGACTGCGGATAAGGAGGTCCTGGGTTCGAATCCCGGTTCCAGCATGGATGTACTTTCTCTCTCTATCTATCCTGTCTTTGTCCTTTCCTTGTATGAATGGCTGCCTACCCTATAAACGGATCCCTATAGCATGTGTGTAGAGCAAAGTCGTACTTTCACCTTCATGGTGCTCTGATTAAAACGAAAGACGCTCCCAATTGACTTAAATTCGCATAGCCAAGGCATAGCGAGCTTGGCTTGTCCAAGTGTCATTAGTATAACAACAACAACAGAACAAAATAATTGTAATTATAACTGCGATATCATAATAAATTATTATTATATATTTATATTTTAAAATTTTCAGTCAATTGTTTTGTACTAAACTAAGCAGCTCTGGTTTTTTAATAAGTTTGATACCCACAGAAGAGCGTATTTATGTAAAACATTCTGTAACTTAAAATGTCCTTTGACTAATGTGGAAAGGAGAAGAGAGGAAGGTGTCAGATTCAGTGACGACTTCGTTATTTGACTATGATTGAGATAAATGATGCAGCGGTTGACTGTGTTCAGCGATTTCGATGAGAAGAAACAGGCAGCTGAGAGAAAACACGCACACCAATAATCTAATTGAGAAATATAGTGATTTCAATCAGATTTTAATACTTAAAACAATATTTTAATTTTATTATTCTGATGCAAGGTTCACAAAATCGTTTTCGAGATCGATTTTAACGCAATGTAACTGTGGAGCAAAACATAAGAATTCTATTTTATATTCTTTCTTGCAGTAATTGATCAATAAATAAAATACTTAAATTTCTTTATATAACTTTTGTTCTGTATAAAAAATACTTTTAAATATTTTTTCAGATTAGTGCGATTGGATCACGTACATGGGTACAAAGTGTAAAATAAATCGTAATAAAAGAAAAAAATCTCTATTGATTTCTACGCCCTCTATTTTGGACTTGAGCTGTGGATATTCGCATTAAGCTAAATACTTGGTAACGATTCATAACCTTAAATTATGTACACTAGTACATAAAAATATAAAGCTGAATTGGCCTTGTTGGTTAGGGCGTCGTTCTCATTATCGGAAGGTAGTGAGTTCGAATCCCTGCTTAATCGAAGATCCGATCGTGTTCACTAATGGCGGCTGGGGAGCGTTAGAACTGGGTGTGGTCGCAATGTCCTCCAAGTGAAATGATACCTCTAGGGTGTGGTAGGCCAAGTATTGGGGGTCTTCTGCTTATGGTTCCTGCTTCAAAATCACGAAGACCCCACCCAGCTGCTTATGTAGCTGCTATAGGGCAACTGACGGGCTAGGTACAGGGAAGCATGCTGGTGCAACAACAACAACAAAATAAAAATATACATAGTTTATAAAGAAATGAAGAACAATTACGACGCAAATCTTCTTCGCAAATTCTTGTATTCAAAAATCTTCATGGAATTTTATTTCTAATACGAATTCTTAAATTATATTTAAACAATCAAGCATATTTCAATGTAAATTAAAAAATATAAAATTTAGAAAAATGTGAATAAGGGATCAATATAGCTTTCACACATAACCATACATAATCTGTAAGTTTTAGCAACAAAAACAGTAGAAAATACATTCAGATGAGTTAAATTTTCCCTAACAAGTTGCTATCCTCAGTTTTCATAGGACCAATATGTTTTTAAACTTAAACTATATATATATATATGGCGACCGATGGCTGAGTGGTTAGCGCTCTTGACTCCTGAGGTGTGGGTCCTGGGTTCGAATCCCGGTTCGGGCATGGATGTTACTTTCTTTCTGTTCTCTCTGTGTTTTTCTATCCTTTCTTCCATGATGATGTATGAATGCGGCCCACCCTATAAACGGGTTTGTGGTGGTAAGGTGCGGGCAGCGCTACTCGCCTCCGTGACTTGTTTCACAGGTGCCCGCTGGGTAACAACATGTGCCCGCCATTGGAAAAAGAAATATACATATATATATAATAGTAAACTAAATTTAAATCACGGTGAAGGTTCTATCAATATACTGCAGTTCGAAATTTAACCTAAGAAAAGAAAAAGGAACGAGACATTCCCGCTGACGCCAAGTTCACCGATATCTATCGTTTAATTTCCCGGAATAAAAACATAAAAGGGAAATAAATAGAAATTTCCCTTATCGCGGCTTCGTTCCGACAGGAATAGTTTCAACGACATCGATAGGGTTGTCAACCTAGAATAAATATTCCCTTCTTTTACTGTTACCGCGACGTCATTTCGTGCTTCCCCTCCCTTCCCCATGCCATCTTCATTCCATTCTGTTTCTCGTGAACTACCACGTGAGCAGAATCTGACATAAAGAGGGCGGCTGCTTCTTTGCAGCATCTTTGAATGATGACATTAAATGTGGGCCTCCGATTCCTCTAAGTGATATGACACGAGAGGGATATGAAAAAAACGGAGAGTGAAAACCACACAGTTTGCAAGCAGATAAAATGACGCCTACCCTGGTGGGGTCACATGGTGTTCTCGAAAGAAGCATTCATTGTCTCTCTCACTCTGCCAGGCCCGAATGAGGTAATACGATTTTATAACAGCACTTGAGAATCGTTTTCTGAAAGGAAACATTTTACTTCCATGGCATAGTTGAGTTCATAAAAGGACAATAACTTTCGATGCATAACAAGCAGTAAAAATACTATTCACTCGTCAGAAATCAAGCTTTTAGCAATAATACGATTTTTATTTATTTTTTATTTTATAAACCTTTTTATTGCGCGCGAAAATTTTACCCGATTATATTTCATAATGTTTGGATTTCAACATAAAGGATAGAATATTTATCGAATGTTACTTAATATTTTTCTCATTAAATATGTTTTATTGAAACTTTTGTAACTTGTTTCTCCCTAATTATCGTTTTCATTACAGTTTATTTAATTATATTGATTGATTGATTATTTGAATGATATTGATTATTTAACTATATGATATGATTTCATTACAGTTTAATAGTTATATGGATACAATTTTCAGTATGCAACATATATCGTACATTGATTTTCCAGAATGATTGATTATATTTTACACAAAAATTTTCTTACAATTATCATTTGCGGGCATTTTTCCAAGTTACTTATTTCTCAACTATAAGAAATCCCCAGGTCAATATAATTTATATAATGTTACATTCATTGACTATAGTTTTCAAGAACTTTTTTTGTTTGTTTGCTCTCTCTCTCGTTTATCATTTGAATTTTTAGGTAATATTTAGCCAAGTTTACTGAGGCAGTACAATTTGTAGAGTATCAATTTAAATTTATGTATTCCTTAGAAGTCATAAATATTCTAATAGTATTTGCAGATTATCATGGCGCTTTTTTTCTGACTAATTAAATTTTAATTATTTCGTGTTCAAAAGTATACCTCACATTGTTTTGGAACTTCTTTTCCTACTTATTTTCAATATATATATATATATATATATATATATATATATATATATATATATATATATAGATAGATAGATAGATAGATAGATAGATAGATAGATATAATATATATATATATATATATATATATATAGATAGATAGATAGATAGATAGATAGATAGATAGATAGATAGATAGATAGATAGATAGATAGATAGATAGATAGATAGATAGATAGATAGATAGATAGATATAGATATATATATATATTTATATATACATATATAATTTCAACATATTATATATCAATATGATATATATAACATATATATAGTTCGTAGTTTACTTACTAATACACTATTTTATGCATTAATTTTCAACTATGAACAAATTTGCAAACCACTTTTTATTCAAAGCAATTTTAAAAATGAGGTTTCCTGATTTTTTAAATTTATACTGCACAAATATACGCTAACATCCATAAAAATAAAATTCTTATTTTCTTTGTCAACCGATTATTTTGTCTGATTGGATTGAGAACACATGTATGGAATGGTATGACAGTCTCCAGCATAAGGACTTTGAACATCACATATAAGCGCGTGGACATGTTCCCAACCCACGGAGTTCCAGCAACTCAGAGAGGGAGAATGTGGTCACCCTTCCAAGCACTGTCCTCGGCAAGTCATGTTTCACTTTGCTGATCTTAATGGGAAGGAAGCGGCATGAAGCTAGTGAGCCACTATCGTACTTAATCATACAGCAATAATTTATGATTTAATTTTAAAATCAAAATATATAAAATCAAGATTTCTTTCTACTTGTAGAAATCATGAGTTTTAATTTTATGATATTGAGGTACTTTTAAAGAAAGTTTAAAGAATTGAAACAAAACTCGAGAATAACATCAAAGAAATCGCTAAATAAAAGTAGCGCAATTTATAAATCATTTTTTTATTTATTTTAGGACGTTCACCCACCTATACATTATAAACATAAATCTAATAAAAATGACATTACTGAAATGAATGACATACTTATTTGCATTGGAAATCTGAGACATGATGCGATATCATTTTGATATGGTATTATGCAAGTTATAAAAAAATGTATAAACCTTAATTACTTAGAGCTGTTGTTCAATATCACACAAATTAACAAATTCGAATATTTTTTATAATATTATCATTAACAGAGGCCAATATGCAGCTCAAATTTGGTGTAAATATATTAAAACACATTAATAGTATTATTCTGAGATAGTATAAATAATTAACAAATTTTAGCAAATCAAGCATAAATTATTATAATTATTTTTTTAATTTAAAAGTCTTACTTTATGTTAAAATGTGCAAACAAGGAAATATTTATAAAATATTTAACACACTTTGATAATTGATAAATTATAAAATAATGAAGATGAAAGAAAAATTATGTTTTTATGCTTGGAATAACTCGTTTTTTTTACAATGGGAAAATTTCTACAATCAGTTTTCCTTTTTTAAATGTCGTCTTTTATGTGAATAACATTTAGAGATAGTTGTTGATAATTTCCTTTCCCAATTTTCAAATATCTTTTCCTTATTATTTGCATGCAATGTTAAGAGTAAATGTTTCTTTTCTTAGTTTCTTTGCAAAAATTTATGTTACAATATGTGTATAATCTCCTGTCTAATCTAAATCTCGAGAATTTTATATCATATCCTTCTTAAAAAAAGATGGTCTTATACTGAACTGCAGTATCATCATTCACAAGTACTGAATTGATGTCTTTAAAGGGAGATTCTTTTGGTTAACCTACGCCCCTGATATAACATAGACGAACAGTCTTCTTTAAGGGTTTTTTAAAAAGGAATTGTCTGCATGAGGTATGCGGTTATAGTGAATATATTCCTGGCCTTTAGGTTATCGAATACTGATAACCTAAAGGCCAGGATTACAGCCACAATAGCCACTGTGGATGCCAACATGCTTGCCCATACTTGGCGTAAAATCAAGTAACGTCTTAACATTCTCCGTGTGACAAAAGATACGCATGGAAAAGTCTAACAAAGGTCATAAAATTTTTGAATCTGTCTAATCATTATATTATAAATTTAAAGCAATTTTTGTTATTTTATAAATTATATAACATGAAAAAATATCAGGCTGTGTATGTGTGTGTGTGTTATGTTATAGATGTTACTCTCTAAGATGTACCAGGAAAATGTACGAAAAGAGGGTTCTTAAAATACGATTTGATTTAAAATATATATTTTAAACTAAAGCTAGATATTACATATAAGTTATAAAATTTAAGAATTATCGAATAGTAATGATAATGATGAAAATCGGATCAATTGTTTCATGACACTGAAGTTATAAAACTGAAACTGCCATATTTATAACAACATTCTAACATTCTAAAATATAAAAAAGAAAATCTTCTCCACATCATTAATTGCTTCTTGCCACTTGATGTAAAGCAAAAGGAAATATTTATACTTTTTAGTACTTTATTTTTACAATAGTTTTAATATTAATGTTATTTCATCATTATGTGTGACAAGGACACGCTGTGTAATATTAACAGTTGAAATATCTTTTCATACGTATAATTCTTCTCTAACGATAAAATTTAACCCTAACAATCGGGGGCACATATTTCCGACTTCTACTTCCGCTCAATGGTTGAAGAAGCAATAACGAAAACAATAATTTAAACAGCTATCAGTTTCCTTTTGAATGTAGAATTAAATAATTTTACTATTAATTAAAAATCATATAATACCCGTAATACTTTTCGTAAGATATTTATACTTAGAAATTATTCATTAAGAAAATATAGTTTCAATGAGAATTTTTTAATTTATATAAATGGATTATAAAAATAATTGCATTTCTATTTTTGTCGTCAGAATATATTTCTACAGTTCAAGAAATAAATTGTCCACACAAGAAATACATAAACATCTAAAAATACCATAATATTTTAAAAATTCAAGATTCACTTAGCCGTAGTGACACTTTTATTTATTTTTTTTTTTAATTATAATAAATTTTCACCAAATTATGCAAGTTTTTTTAGTCTAAAAATAATGGATTGTACAATAATGTGGAAGAACATAGTTTAATATCGCTTCTTCTTTCTCGCACCTTCTTTCTCGCTTCAAATTTTTATTTATTTATTTATTTAGAGTTTAGCATCTTTACAAAAACAATTTACTGATAAAAACAATACTATTCAAATGGGAATATTTAATCAAGAAAAGCCAAAGAAACATAAAAATAAGTAAAAAGTTCTATTTCTAAATCTTTTTTTTAAATAATAATGGTAGGTAATGAATTAAGAAAGCTAATGTCATCGAAAAAGAATAATTATACTTCTCAATTTACTGGGGTAGCTTACTATTTGCATTCTTTTACGATGAACCTTATATTTATTGACACGGGAAGTAAAAAGGGGTTTAGGCATAAAGTAAAGAAAAAATAAAGAAATAACAGCAGAAAGGAGTGTTACTCTGCGAATGCACGAAATAATAACTGCTAATGACAGTGTAGACTTTATGAGGCAATCAGCGGAAAGTTTTTGACAATAGCAATTTTCTAAGAAGAAAGTATTTTATTATCCTTTTATTTATATTCTTGAGAACGGTTCTTTTTTTTAATAAAAAGTTTCCAAGCAAAGTTTAAAATATTTTGATCTATGTTATATGACCTAAAAAATACAATGGAGTTTATGCACCGCATTACATGCTTGAAATTCTTAAGCCAACTCTTAAATAGCTTCATATTCTCGGCTAGAAGCTGTTTTACAATAAACTTTGCTAAAAATATCATTTCTGTAAAATAACTCAGTAAAGTTATGTTTTTTTAAAAAAAATAAGCCTAATTTTGAAATTATATCAAATTGTTTTGATGTTTAGACTTAAATTGACGGCAGTTTAAATTCACATGGTGAGAGGAATTTTTATTTTTAAGATTTCTTTGTAAGACAGAGAAGGTCTTAAAAACATGCATTTTTTTCATCGGGATTCAAATGTTTCTTATCGGCAATGGTTCCATTAAATTACGACACTGGTATAACATCGAAATTATAAATTGCGCTAGTTTAATTCCATGTGTGGGTAGTAAGTTCTATGTGAAAACGAGTGATACAGAAAGTATAAAAAAGTCTAAAACTTTTGTTCTATATTCTACATGTTTTCAGTCGTTGACAAAACAACTTTATCGTTGGTTGTAAAATTTCCAGTTTTTATGTTATTTTAGTTTCAGTCCATATTTTAAGAAAATTTTCATTTGAAACTTCAATAGTACAGATAGAACATAATTATTAGTATGGCTATAAAAAAGCTGTATTTAATGGTTGTTTCTATCATTCAATTTGCGTTACGATTTTATGTCTTTATTTGGATGGATACTTTCTCGTTTGCTTATTTTAATAATATTCATGAATAATGAATGCCTTTTTTCAGAAGAATGTATTCAGGCAAAAATTGATTGTTCTTTTGTAATCTGTTTGTATTTTTTATGATTTATGGAGACATTTAGTAATTAAAATAATAAATTTTTTACTCATTTGCAGTAATGTAATGTCTATATTTACTTACGTTAATATTGTTAATTTATTTAAAAACATTAATTCATATTGTTATCATTATTTTGTTTAAAAAATGTTAATACATATATTTTTTTAAATAAAAATCTCATTAAAACAAAATGTTTTGAAGATAATTGTAACGTTGTACAGGAAAAATTATCAACTTAAAAAGCATGTATGAGGAAAGACAAATTCGGAACGAAAAATCAATCTTGAATCATATAAAAGTGCCTAGAGTACAATAAAGACATTTGGCAACAATTCAGAAAAAGTAATAAACGAGTAACATTCATCATTTGAAAATGGTTTCTATGTCTTCTTACTTTCCTTGGGGGTCACGTGAAAAGAAGTCTGCCGCATTACGGAAAAAATTAATTTTCATCTCTTCTGCAAAATTAATCTGAGTAATTAAAATTCAAATAAAATTACAAAATTGTATTGATCCTGGAAAATACGATGTCTCTGTTTATAAAACACAGTTAAAATCATAATAATTATAAAAAATTTACTCGCTTATAATATAAGACTTAAATTAAGGTATCAAATTAGGATAGTTAAAATAGTTTAATTTCGTGGCAGTTTAGTTTAAAAATGAAGATATCAGAGATTAAACATTAACTTCGTCACTTGAATATGGTTCAAAAAGTTATGAAATCATACTTCCTAAATCTGTGAATTAGGAAACTTTATTTTGAAAATCAAATTCAATATTTTGTTCCAAAATATTGATCAAATAGGGTTTTTTATACACTCCCCTATATAAACTGAATCATTTGTGACTGTTAAAATCTCATTTAAATTATCTATTTCATTACTGTCATTAAAAAAGAATTCAGAACTTTTCTTACTGTTTCTGTCTTTTATTGGTAAAACGCAAAAAAAATTTTTAGCTCACAGTAATTTTACCACCACAACTACAGTAAAAATGCCACAAGTAAGCATAAAGTAAATTTTGACATAGTTTACTTTATGCTTAATTTCGCTCATACTATAAAACTTATTGAAAACTTATTTAACAAAGCCTCCACAAAAGCTTTGTCAAGATAATACATTTATATTTTTTAATTATAATCTTTTTGGAAAAAAACTATATTAAAATATTTTTAAGCAAAAGAGAGGGACATTGTTAATACTTTTGAGCAATAATGCGCCCAAAAAATCTTGAAGTTATTAAATTTATATACATGATAATATTAAAATTTTCTGCTCGGTTACTTTACATGTAAAATGTTATTTGCAATATAAATTAAATTAAATTTATAAAATAATTAATAAATTAAATTCATTATATAAATAAAATAAATGCATTAAACAAAAATACACTCTGCAAATTTTAGAAGCCAATATGTTGTAAAAATTTTAAGTTGCAAAGTATTTATTGGTATTTATACGAATAATTGATCTCCTTTTTTGTTAGAGTTACAGGTGCATTACAGGAAGTATAAAAACTTATCAATTATAGAAATACTGCCAGAGACTGACGATAGACAGTCTATGCCTACCGAAGTTTTCACAACATGGTTTCATTTGTAAAAGTTCTAACAATTAAACCAATGTTACCTGATCAAAACTTATTATTGGGTTTTCATATTAGCTAAGAAAATTTATAAGCTTAGAATACTTCTTACTTTACTTATTAGTCTATGGACAGGCAATGGAAAACTCTACTTGATGGGAACAATAAAATACCTGGCTCCTTACCACGATCTGTTGGTGTCGCTTGTTTCCGGGTGACAACTGGACATGACTATCTACAAAGGCATCTGCATCGAACAGGTGTAATGGATTCTGCTCGTTGTCAATTGTGCAGTCATGATGATATGGATGTTGCTCACCTCAAGAATTGCCTTGAAGTTATAAAGTTTATGACTGGCAACTCTTTTGAGGCTGATAAAGGACTTTATTCTTGTTTTTATATTTGTGTTGTTGTTGTTGTTGTTGCTTATCCTCCATGTCTGACGGAGTCAGACTAGATCCACGAGTTCGTTGACTGTAAGAAAGTCGAAGACTAAAAGAGGATTGCTAAAGAGATCCTCCCTAGAGAGACCCATGCAATCCAAAAGATGCTCAGGAGAAGCCTGATGATTTTGGCACTTGGTGCAGGTGACGAAAGTTTTCCTGCCCTCGTTGAAAGTGAGGCACTTAATATGACCGCTAGCAAGTCTTGAGAGAACAGTCCGGGTACGTCTGTCACACGGGAGGTCAAGGGACAAACCCAGTTTTGATCCCTTGTACCAATTATGGGTGGGGGTGTTTTCCACTCCTCCAAGATTTTTGATTTTTCCCGGGAGTATAACTCCAGAAAAGTAAGTGTGGAAGAGGGAGTATTTGAAATCCTGCAACTCTCCTTAGCAAGATTATCGGCCATTTCATTCCCGTGGAGACCCTCCCAAGTCCTACTGTTTGCCTCATCGTGGCGGGAGGGTGACCCTGGGCGGAATGGGCGAAGTACGTCGGGAGTTTACTCCTGGTAGGGCCACCCAAGGCGTGAAGGCCATTCCATTATGCCCAGCTAAATAACAGTAGGCGAAGGAGCCAAGACAGACTTCTACCTCCTGGTGCTCCGGGCCTTGGTCTAACAGAAGCTGCACATTCCCTCTCCAATGACTTCGTTGACTTTTATACTTGTTCATCTTTTTAATGGGTTGCTCGTCGATTAATGGCAGAGATGCCGAAGACAGGCGTAAAATAAAAAAAAATAAAAACTTTACTTATTAGTAAAGTTGTAGGTGTTAAAAACAACATCAATTCAACTTAAGAAATGCTTGAAAATATGAACTGGATGCATGGGGTCTCATATATTTTCTACAGCTCACACTAAGCCCAAAATCGCGCATATGTCTCACCTGACCTAAATTCATTATTGGATTTTTATTTAGGATACTTCAGAGACTTTACATTTAGGATACTCCTAATTTCATGGACCTAATATAACATTAAATCAATCCAAGAAATATTAAAAAAATTGAGATGAATCAATAACGGATCTTATTATCTTCAATAGATTATAGATTCATCTGACCAAAACTCGTGAGCATGTCACCCAAACCAAATTCATCGTTAAATTTAATTAAAAAAAGAAAACTAAGCATTGATTCACACAGATTACTTTGAAGGCCATGACGTAGCATCAATCCAACTTTGAAATATTTAAAATGTTAAACTGATATTTAAAAGATAAAATGATTTTCCACAGTTTAAAGCTTAATGAAAAAAAAAACAAACATTACTTAAGCTCCTATTACATTAGAGTGGCCGATATTTTAGTTTCAGCAACTCCCTTAGACTTAACATTACGTGACGTCACAACTCAAATTTCATCAATTCGTTCTATACATCCAAAGCCCATCTGTTTCACAAGAAAGAAACGAGCTTCGTAAGACTTAAATAACAGACTTAAATAAAGACTTCAATAACAGATGGAACCCCAATTTCGGAGGGCCTAGTGAAGAAAGATATTTTTGTATTTTAAAAAATTTATCCATGCTGTTATCTAACTATTTTTTAATTTCATATCACTTTTTCTTCTCTCTGCCTTCTTTAATTATTTTTCCTCCACCTCATGATTTATCCTTGATTTATTGTATAGTACATTTGTTGCACCTTCGGGCCCTGTGTGGTATTCCTTGGTGCACAGGGAGATATTTCTGTTTTCCCAAATAAAAAAATATATGTAAAAAAAGGTTTTCGTAAGAACACACATAAAAATATTAAAATTATGTATATTTTATAAACGATATTTAAACATATATATTACTAATATTATTGAGATTCATGTGTATTATCTGTTTTCCAAATCAAATTCATATATATTTTAAGTTTGACTCAATGAACGAAATTATTTTTATTCATTTAGAATTTTGGTCAAAATTTTCCATGGTCCAATATTTATTTATTTTGAGTCGAAATAAATTTGGTTGATGGCAAAATTCAATTTAGGTTTGATAAGGGTTTTAACTAATAAAAACAATGGGGATTTTGGATGTTTCAGATAATCTTTACTATTGACAAATTATCATTGTTTTTGACGCTGAATATGTGACATACAGGAATGACAACCAAACAAGATTTTCTAATATAATAATTATATTTATACGTGGATTTGTTCTTACGTGGAACTGGCTTGGTTACATGGAACTGGCTTGGGTTCTTGATTCTGCATCTAATCAGTAAAGCTGTTAAGATTCGTCTTCTTTTGCAAAGTTAATGTTTTCACAATTCATGTACTAAAACATTCAGATTTTTCAGATTCGATTGTTCTTCATGTGATCTTGGGCGATGGGGTTTGGCCAATTCGAAATTCGAATGGTAAAAAGAAGGCATTGTGTTCTTCAACAAATAAATAGCTAATCTTTTCTCACATTTTTCAATTTCTTAGTTTTATGATTTTTATTTTGCTCTTACAAATTACTATCTGAACATTATCTATTCAGTATATGTGTGTACTGAATGGAATTTAATTATTTGAATAACTTAAATCATATTTATCCTTTTCTATGCAATACGTCGCAGACATTCGTCAAAAAACATGACTTCACGCCATTCCTATTTCCAGATTCGTAGTTAATCTCATCACTGAGATGGTAATCATGTTTGAAATGCATGTTGTTAACAACATGCATGATGGTAATCATGCATGTTGTTAATTGCAGCCGAAGTCACTATCCTGGATGTTGTAATCCCTGCTGCAACGAGCTTCGTCGAAATTGTTCATGGAAATGATTGCCGTCTTGCAAGCCATGCCACTTTTTGACTCAGGATTCGTGGCTGTGCAACCCATTAATGCCATACATACCTGTTTCCTCAAATGTTAATTATAGTGGGGAGATAAGATCCAGTATTGCATTCCATAAGACCATCTTGGACTCATCGTAATCATGTTTGAAATGCAGCGTCAATCGTAGCCGAAGTCACGATCGTAAATGTGGTAGTCCATGCTGCAGCGATCTTAATCTAACTGCCCATGGAAACGATTGCCGTCTTCCAAGCCATGTCATTTTTTGACTCAGGATTCGTGGCTGTGCAACCCATTAATGCCATACATACCTGTTTTCTCAAATGTTAATTATAGTGGGGAAATAAGATCCAGTATTGCATTCCATAAGACCATCTTGGACTCATCGTAATCATGTTTGAAATGCAGCGTCAATCGTAGCCGAAGTCACGATCGTAAATGTGGTAGTCCATGCTGCAGCGATCTTAATCTAACTGCCCATGGAAACGATTGCCGTCTTCCAAGCCATGTCATTTTTTGACTCAGGATTCGTGGCTGTGCAACCCATTAATGCCATACATACCTGTTTTCTCAAATGTTAATTATAGTGGGGAAATAAGATCCAGTATTGCATTCCATAAGACCATCTTGGACTCATCGTAATCATGTTTGAAATGCAGCGTCAATCGTAGCCGAAGTCACGATCGTAAATGTGGTAGTCCATGCTGCAGCGATCTTAATCTAACTGCCCATGGAAACGATTGCCGTCTTCCAAGCCATGTCATTTTTTGACTCAGGATTCGTGGCTGTGCAACCCATTAATGCCATACATACCTGTTTTCTCAAATGTTAATTATAGAGGGGAGATAAGATCCAGTATTGCATTCCATAAGACCATCTTGGACTCATCGTAATCATGTTTGAAATGCAGCGTCAATCGTAGCCGAAGTCACGATCGTAAATGTGGTAGTCCATGCTGCAGCGATCTTAATCTAACTGCCCATGGAAACGATTGCCGTCTTCCAAGCCATGTCATTTTTTGACTCAGGATTCGTGGCTGTGCAACCCATTAATGCCATACATACCTGTTTTCTCAAATGTTAATTATAGTGGGGAAATAAGATCCAGTATTGCATTCCATAAGACCATCTTGGACTCATCGTAATCATGTTTGAAATGCAGCGTCAATCGTAGCCGAAGTCACGATCGTAAATGTGGTAGTCCATGCTGCAGCGATCTTAATCTAACTGCCCATGGAAACGATTGCCGTCTTCCAAGCCATGTCATTTTTTGACTCAGGATTCGTGGCTGTGCAACCCATTAATGCCATACATACCTGTTTTCTCAAATGTTAATTATAGTGGGGAAATAAGATCCAGTATTGCATTCCATAAGACCATCTTGGACTCATCGTAATCATGTTTGAAATGCAGCGTCAATCGTAGCCGAAGTCACGATCGTAAATGTGGTAGTCCATGCTGCAGCGATCTTAATCTAACTGCCCATGGAAACGATTGCCGTCTTCCAAGCCATGTCATTTTTTGACTCAGGATTCGTGGCTGTGCAACCCATTAATGCCATACATACCTGTTTTCTCAAATGTTAATTATAGTGGGGAAATAAGATCCAGTATTGCATTCCATAAGACCATCTTGGACTCATCGTAATCATGTTTGAAATGCAGCGTCAATCGTAGCCGAAGTCACGATCGTAAATGTGGTAGTCCATGCTGCAGCGATCTTAATCTAACTGCCCATGGAAACGATTGCCGTCTTCCAAGCCATGTCATTTTTTGACTCAGGATTCGTGGCTGTGCAACCCATTAATGCCATACATACCTGTTTTCTCAAATGTTAATTATAGTGGGGAGATAAGATCCAGTATTGCATTCCATAAGACCATCTTGGACTCATCGTAATCATGTTTGAAATGCAGCGTCAATCGTAGCCGAAGTCACGATCGTAAATGTGGTAGTCCATGCTGCAGCGATCTTAATCTAACTGCCCATGGAAACGATTGCCGTCTTCCAAGCCATGTCATTTTTTGACTCAGGATTCGTGGCTGTGCAACCCATTAATGCCATACATACCTGTTTTCTCAAATGTTAATTATAGTGGGGAAATAAGATCCAGTATTGCATTCCATAAGACCATCTTGGACTCATCGTAATCATGTTTGAAATGCAGCGTCAATCGTAGCCGAAGTCACGATCGTAAATGTGGTAGTCCATGCTGCAGCGATCTTAATCTAACTGCCCATGGAAACGATTGCCGTCTTCCAAGCCATGTCATTTTTTGACTCAGGATTCGTGGCTGTGCAACCCATTAATGCCATACATACCTGTTTTCTCAAATGTTAATTATAGTGGGGAAATAAGATCCAGTATTGCATTCCATAAGACCATCTTGGACTCATCGTAATCATGTTTGAAATGCAGCGTCAATCGTAGCCGAAGTCACGATCGTAAATGTGGTAGTCCATGCTGCAGCGATCTTAATCTAACTGCCCATGGAAACGATTGCCGTCTTCCAAGCCATGCCACGTTTTGACTCAGGATTCGTGGCTGTGCAACCCATTAATGCCATACATACCTGTTTTCTCAAATGTTAATTATAGTGGGGAGATAAGATCCAGTATTGCATTCCATAAGACCATCTTGGACTCATCGTAATCATGTTTGAAATGCAGCGTCAATCGTAGCCGAAGTCACGATCGTAAATGTGGTAGTCCATGCTGCAGCGATCTTAATCTAACTGCCCATGGAAACGATTGCCGTCTTCCAAGCCATGCCACGTTTTGACTCAGGATTCGTGGCTGTGCAACCCATTAATGCCCTACATACCTGTTTTCTCAAATGTTAATTATAGTGGGGAAATAAGATCCAGTATTGCATTCCATAAGACCATCTTGGACTCATCGTAATCATGTTTGAAATGCAGCGTCAATCGTAGCCGAAGTCACGATCGTAAATGTGGTAGTCCATGCTGCAGCGATCTTAATCTAACTGCCCATGGAAACGATTGCCGTCTTCCAAGCCATGTCATTTTTTGACTCAGGATTCGTGGCTGTGCAACCCATTAATGCCATACATACCTGTTTTCTCAAATGTTAATTATAGTGGGGAAATAAGATCCAGTATTGCATTCCATAAGACCATCTTGGACTCATCGTAATCATGTTTGAAATGCAGCGTCAATCGTAGCCGAAGTCACGATCGTAAATGTGGTAGTCCATGCTGCAGCGATCTTAATCTAACTGCCCATGGAAACGATTGCCGTCTTGCAAGCCATGCCACTTTTTGACTCAGGATTCGTGGCTGTGCAACCCATTAATGCCCTACATACCTGTTTTCTCAAATGTTAATTATAGTGTGGAGATAAGATCCAGTATTGCATTCCATAAGACCATCTTGGACTCATCGTAATCATGTTTGAAATGCAGCGTCAATCGTAGCCGAAGTCACGATCGTAAATGTGGTAGTCCATGCTGCAGCGATCTTAATCTAACTGCCCATGGAAACGATTGCCGTCTTCCAAGCCATGTCATTTTTTGACTCAGGATTCGTGGCTGTGCAACCCATTAATGCCATACATACCTGTTTTCTCAAATGTTAATTATAGTGGGGAAATAAGATCCAGTATTGCATTCCATAAGACCATCTTGGACTCATCGTAATCATGTTTGAAATGCAGCGTCAATCGTAGCCGAAGTCACGATCGTAAATGTGGTAGTCCATGCTGCAGCGATCTTAATCTAACTGCCCATGGAAACGATTGCCGTCTTCCAAGCCATGCCACGTTTTGACTCAGGATTCGTGGCTGTGCAACCCATTAATGCCATACATACCTGTTTTCTCAAATGTTAATTATAGTGGGGAGATAAGATCCAGTATTGCATTCCATAAGACCATCTTGGACTCATCGTAATCATGTTTGAAATGCAGCGTCAATCGTAGCCGAAGTCACGATCGTAAATGTGGTAGTCCATGCTGCAGCGATCTTAATCTAACTGCCCATGGAAACGATTGCCGTCTTCCAAGCCATGCCACTTTTTGACTCAGGATTCGTGGCTGTGCAACCCATTAATGCCATACATACCTGTTTCCTCAAATGTTAATTATAGTGGGGAGATAAGATCCAGTATTGCATTCCATAAGACCATCTTTGACTCATCGTAATCATGTTAATGGTAATCATGTTTAAAATGCAGCGCCAATCGTAGCCGAAGTCACGATCGTAAATGTGGTAGTCCATGCTGCAGCGATCTTAATCTAACTGCCCATGGAAACGATTGCCGTGTTACAAGCCATGTCATTTTTCGACTTAGGATTCGTGGCTGTGCAACCCATTAATGCCATTCAGGCCAGTTTTACTCAAATGTTAATAATATCGGGGAGATACGATCCAGTATTCCATTCCATAGGACCATCTTGCACTCATCGATTGCATGTTCTTCCAACAGTCACGAAATCTTGACCAACGCTAGCTGAAATATTTCAACCAGATAAATTGGAATCCCAGTATGCCCCAATTCTCGCTAAGGTTTGGTTTGGTTTGGAGTCGTGTCCACACATTTGAAGTCAACTCAAATCATTCCACGTGCCAAAATCACTGCCTTAGCAATGTGTACAATTTCATCATTAAAGAGATTTCCCTGAAAGAGAAATTCGTCAGTAGCCTGTTAACTTCCTATGATGGCCGGGCAGTTAAAACTATGTTCCTCCTGAAGGCAGTTCCTAAATGATTTGTAAGATCTGGTGCCGTCTGTATTTATAGTCATTCCGCAGAAGTGTTGGGTTCTAAGTCTGGAAATAGTCCTGGTAATAATCCTGTCTGCATTGATAACACATAACTTCCAGGGAACCTGTAACCCCAAGAGGATGCGTCCCCAGGTGGTGAATCGGGAAATGCCTCCACTTGTTCTTCAGTGAGTGGTAGAAGAGTAATAAAATACCTTCAGCGGACCAACAGGTAGAAGTCCAACATCTCTGAGGCAATGGCACTCATTTTTCCATGAGAGGTCAAGAATTCTCTCTACCAAAATCAGAAATCCATTGGTAATCATTTATCCTTCTAATAAGATGCATCACAGCAATTTTTCATCAGGCAACAATGTTTTAACTCGTTGTGTATGAGAAATATTTAATTTCTTTATTTAAATACACTGTAGATGTCACTAAGGGAACCTATTTTATATGGGTATTTTGAAAAGTTATAACAATTTGTATATCACACTATTTTCTTACTTTCATAAAAATCATTCAAGTGCAGCATGTCTCTTCTTTTTTAACATTGCAATTTTAATAACCAGCAGTGGCTAGTGGTCAGCGTGCCTGACTACGGATAAGAAGGTCCTGGGTTTGAATCCCGGTTCGGGCATGGATGTACTTTCTCTCTATTTATCCTGTCTTTGTCCTTTCCTTGTATGAATCACTCCTTTTCTTGCCTACCCTATAAACGGATTCCTATGGCATGTGTGTACTGAAGAAGTCGGATTCCACACCAAATATGGTTCAGTTGAAAAAGTGGAGCAGCGCACCCCATATTGCCAGGCTAGCTGACACACAACAACAATAACCAGCAATGAATGATCAAAAAAAAATATTAAGTTGCTCTTGTTTTACTTGAGGATGAAATAAATAGTTATATTCACCCCATCATTTTTCGAGATACGTCGCACTTTTTGTCCTTTCACTTTTGAACTTATTCCGAAAGGGAAAACATATTTCCGTCAAATGTCATATGCCGAGAGAAATGTCATAAAATATCAGATTTACCGTTGTGATTTGTTGCAATTATTACTTGTAATCCTTTTGACCTAGTTCTTTCTTTCTTTTTTTTATGATCTCTACTTTATTCCGTTGACAATCTCTTTTTCCCGGTCGAAAAAAAATGGGCTGTGTATCACAAAAAGTACACTAAAATAAAATTTGAAAAAAAAGTTAGTTATGATTTGAGTGGCATTTGTCATTCCATGAGGAAGCTGTGCATTTCCGAGCCACAACACACACTTACGTCTAACAGCTGCAACACTGCTGTAAATCATAAAATAGGTGCCGCATATTTTACGAGCACTTAGTGCATTTTTTATTTTATGCACTAACATAAAAAAAATTTTTTTACTGTTATACGCCGGAAGGTTTCTTGCAAAATTTACAACGTTATTTCAACATAAATTTCCTAGCGCGATTTCTTCTTTTAAGTAATTTTAAAATAAATTTTGGCACAGTTTAATAATTCAATTACTAATATAAGTAGTTTTTTTATTTAGGGAAACAACGATTATAAAAATTTCCTTAACAGCTTGGATACTCTTCTTATTAGTGTGCGTAAATGATGAATTAAATAAACGTAACTCTCTCATAAACATAGAAACACATAACTCCATATTTTTTAATTGCTATAATTACCGTTTGTGTTTTACTATTAATTAAAAACGCTGTATTTTCTAGATATAATTTAATATTTTTTTAATATTCTTGGAAAAATGCAAAACGCACAAGAATTATAGGAAATATATAAAATAATAAAATGATTTTATAAAATTGCATTTCTTTAAAAAAATTAAATAAATTTTTTTATAATTATGATTGCACCGACTGATGGCTGAGTGGTTAGCATTATAAAAAAGTTTTATAAAAAAATGTTAAAAAGCCAATTTTATAGTGATTATAAACAATTAGAAAAACTAAAATTCTGTTCCAAGAATCTGTAATAGCAATAAAATAAATACCATATTGAAAGAATAGATAATAAGGTGGTCAAGAAAACAATTATTAATTTCTTAATGTCAGATCACCCTCAATTTGCGTTGATAAATATCAAAATTAATTTTAAGCTTGTAAGAAAAAAGAACGATAAATTCTCAAGTATTAGAAAATCAGAACTCTTGAACTTTTCTAATATATTTTTCATTTTATTTAATTACCGACCGATGGCTGAGTGGTTAGCGTTCCTGACTCCTGAGCTGTTGGTCCCGGGATCGAATCCCGGTTCGGGCATGGATGTTTCTTTCCTTCTCTATTCTCTCTGCGTTTCTCTGTCCTTTCTTCTGTGATGTTGTATGAATGTGGCCCGCCCTATAAACGGGTTTGTGGTGGTATGGTGCGGGTAACGCTACTCACCTCCGTGACTTGGTTCACAGGTGCCCGCTGGGTAACGACAAATGAGTACCAGTTACTGGCCTTCTTGTGGCATAGGGTTCAACCCTCTAGTTCCCACCATTAGAAAAAAGTAATAATTGTGATTGCTTTTCTATCATTAATATTTATAATAATATTGATCAATAGTTTCGATAACGTTAACAAAGTTAGGTTAGGTTATTACGACTGCCTACTATAACCAATTGAAGTAATAAACACATGGTTCTCTCTCTTCCTACCTACTGCCTTTTAAATGTCAGCTACGGTCAAGTGAAGAATTCTGAACGCACTCTTCTTTCAATGCAATGCCACACCAGTGGAGGGTCACTAAATCTCACGAAACATTTAATACGAATAGATCTACTCAGCAGAATAATTTTCTGCAGGTTAGGTAATGAACCCGCAACTTCCTAGAAACGAAAGCAACAGGTTTATCTAGCAGACAACAGGAGCAAAAGAAATATTGTTACAAAGTCTGTAAATATTTTTTAAAAACCTTGTAACGGTGATATTTATGGCTTACTTGGCGAGATCCTTGGCGACATAATTGGTGACTTGGCGACCACTTGGCGAGAAATAGATGATTCTGGAAACTTCCACCACCTCAACTCTAGGGCCATTATTGTGCGAGATGGCCTGGAAGCTTCCAGAAACTTTGAGAAAGAACTAGGCTTTCACGCCAAGTAAGTTATAAATACCACCGTTCCACGGACCGAGTGAGTTTTCTGAGTTTTTCTAGCGGCAGTGAGAAGTGAGTGAAGACGATCAGTCTTGAATGCTAGTTTAGAGCATAGAAGCTGTTGTTTGAATGAGATATTAGAGCCTTCTGTAATTCGAAGCGGTTTCCTGTAGTGTTAGCTGTATTAGATGTGTGGAATTGTAATTTCTACTGATGGAATTTTCTGTATTTAGTTCAATTTGCTACGAATAAAAGTCTTGTGAATTTTAAAGAGTTTATTTCATCGACTCTCAATCAACACAAACCCCGAAGCTCGGTACAATATTCAATTTAGATTTCAATATAAGCATATTATGCAGCCGAGATTTTTTATCATTGAATAAGCGATAACTTCTTCCCATGTAACTGCAAGAAGTTAAAAGATATTCACATTTATGTCTCAGTAATAACCTCATTTTGTGGTATTACATTTTTGCATTTTTATTGAAGTATTTTACTGAGAAAAAACTTTTTTTTTTGAATAAAATAATTTTGTTTTTTTTCCGTATAAAAAAAACTAAAAATCTTTGAATAAAAAAAAGGTATAATCGACTACTTTTCTTCAATAAAAAATAAAAACCTCCGTCTGTTAACATGCAGCTGCGTGAGACCCAATATGCAAATGTTGTTTCAAAGGCAGCAATTTGGTTAAGTATCTGTACGATATACTGAGTCCATCTTACTCATATGAAGATGATATTGGCTTACAGATCATGTTACTAGACATTATTTTTTGGAAGTAAATCACTTTATGTTTAATATAGCATCTTAAAGGTATAGAATAAAACATGAATAATTTGATATTGATTTTAAAATTTTATGGAACTTTTTTAATATGCTTTATTTTATTCTTCTTTTTTCTGTTTCATTTATATGCCATTTGAGTTTTTGCAATAAAAACTTATCAGAAAGCATTCCATGAGTAATATTTCAAGATTTCCAAACTTATTACAGTGCAGATTCTAAGAATTTTTTTTTCAAATCTACAACTAATACTCTTAAACAAAAACTACTGTTCTCAAAAGAATACAATTTCTTATTGTTCTTTAAATTTTCTAGAGTATAACTTTTTACTACTCCGGATAAACACAAGATACAATATACTTATGTAATTTTAGTGGGGAAAATAGGCATAATGTTCTATATTCTCGAAGAATAGATTTATCTAAAAGAACACAAGATTTCTAAAATCTTAAATATCTTCTTAATCTATGGGGATAAAAATTTTAAATTACAGACTTTTTAATCATGATTTTCATTTTCTCTGTAATAAATTTATTACATCGGCTAAGCTTTGAATTACAAAATACAAAATTAATTGTACTTTCGTTTTAAAAGAATCTATATGCAAATTTATATGCACCATTTCAAGTTGTTTATGAGACATATAAAAAGAGTGAACACATAATCGACCATTATACTTTTGCATTGTAAAAAATACATTACAGTGTAGCAATACTTACCTACTAACTATTTATTACAAATCTCCAAGGGTAAAATTTTACTGTACGGTCACCCTTGGCAAAATTTTCAAAAAGTCGCCAAGGCCGTATGACGAGTGTATGCCGAATTTCCGATCGTGAAAAACGGCGGGAGGTAAATGGCTGAAATAGTGACAAATATTTCATACATTATTGGTATCTAACAATATGCTCAACTAATTTTACAAAATTAACAAAAAAACGCAAAGTTGTAGATTTCAAACATCAATGGTAAAATAATAAAGTTGATATGTTAAATTATCCATAAAAGTTTTTGATTAAATTTTATATTAATGAATTTAAAATGGTAAATATTCATAAGAAATTCATTTCATGAAGATGATTTAATTTATCATTAATTATGTAAATAATGAACGATAAAAATAACTCTCCCCAGCTCCTATTTTGCCATCGAAGCCGCTACTGCCTGCTTCGGGTCAGATGTTTTTGGCGAGTGGACCCATATAATGGAATCGATGTGTGAGCGCAAGGAATTTATTACACATTTTATTGTTTTTTTTTCTTCCTCCACACATATTCTGCAAGATGATAACTGAAAAAAAGCAACGCACAGCAGACAACCTGTTGAAATAAAATCTCGGCGACAATATTTTGTTTACCGCAAATTTTGTTTATTTTACTCAACTCAACAGAATTTTATTTGCGAAGAAAGGTTAGAAATGATATCTGAAAATTCGTAGATGATAGCATGAGACTTGTCTCGCGAGACAAGTTGAGCATCTCGCGAGAATCGAATCAGACAAAAATAAGGTGGTCCGAATGTTCGCCAAGTTTGGCTTCAAAGAAAACGCGCCAAGGGTACAGTAAAACTGATCCATCTCCAAGTTTACATTCATTTTGCCGAGAACGTCGCATTAACAATGGAAAAATCAGTAAAAAAGTGCATTGTGTTGCATTTGAAAAAAAAATATCAAAGCATTAATCTAATAGAAAGACGCCATTCTCGTAGAATGTTGCAAATTCAATTCCTTGTCTATCCAAGGACAATTGCTTGGGAGGTTCTATGTACTTTAATCTATCATAAATCTAACAGTCTTTCTAGGTGCGATGTGGAATCTGAAGAGGAAATTACCAGCTTGAGTGTTAACTTCATCACTTGATAGTGGTTAAACAATATAACAGGGGTGGCCAATCTCCTTGATAGTCCCAGCCATTTTTCAAAATTTGGAAGTTTTCGCGAGCCGCAATTAAATACGTATTTGAAAGATATAAAAAAAGTATTCAAAACATTTTTACAGAAATTACATTTATTGTAAACATATAAATAAAAGCACAAAATATGTGTATTGAACTTAAATATTAAAAACTATATAAACATTTATTTTATATCTCTTGATCTTTAAAATACACTTCTCAGTAATTCTTTGAGATGCTGGTTAGTTAATACTGATCGGTGTTAGGAATTCACGAGTTTTAAAGTGGAATAAAATAATTCACATAAGTACGTTGTTCCGGATATTGAAATAATTCTATAGAAGCAGCCTTTTTTACTTCAGGATACTTTGATTCTGGTACAAATATCCAAAACTCAGTAATCGGCACATCGACTTATATTTTAATAGTATAACTTGATCTTCTTGTATCTCTGTTAATTCGAATTCTCCAGATGCTTTTTGGGTCAAAATTATATTGGAAATGAAAACTTACCTTGAATTACCTCGATGAGTCTATCATTTTTGACTTAGGCGGCAATGAAATTTGTTACAACGTTGCACTTAAGTCTTTCATATTTGTTGTGAGTAATTTAAAAGATATTTTGAATCACAAACGATTATAGTTTTTTAAAGCATATTAAGGATGTTTAATATGTCAGTTATATGAAATTCTTTTTTACCGCTCAAATATAAGTGATGGAATTACTTATGTTTGATTATTAATCATTTTTTTCTGCTTTATTATTAATCAATGTTAATATTTAATTTATATTATTATTTCTGCTTTATTATTAATCAATGTTAATATGTAATTTATTTTAAAAAATGAATAAAAATAAAAAAACAAATTGAAAATTATGATTATTCTGAAGGATGTTGACATTTATGTTACTTTCTGACAAAGGTTGGATGATATTTTCTATAAACTGCAATTATAAAATTTTACAAAGGCCCACTCCAATAAGATCTAGTTGGTTGACTTAGGTCTCAATAAAAGTTTTAAAAAAGAATATACTTTTCCGAAGGCCTAGATAAATTTACAAAATAATGTAAAAAAATAGTATACATATATATATTCCAACGGCGGGCACACATGGGTGACTAACCCTATGCCACAACAAGACTAGAAACTGCTACTCATTCGTCGTTACCCAGCGGGCACCTGTGAACCAAGTCATGGAGGCGAGTAGCGTTGCCCGCGCCATACTAACACAAACCCGTTTATAGGGCGGGCCACATGCATACAACATCACAGAAGAAAGGACAGAAAAACACAGAGAGAACAGAGAAGGAAAGAAACATTCATACCCGAACCGGGTTTCGGACTCGGGACCAACAGCTCAGGAGTTAGGAATGCTAACCGCTCAGCCATCGGTCGGCATATATATATATATATATATATATATATATATATATATATATATATATATATATATATATATACATTATATATATATATATACATTATATATATATATATATATATATATATATATATATATATATAAAATAATACTCGAGGATTTCATTTGCATTTATTAGTACCATCATTACGATGAATGCTATATACATCTTAAGAAATGTAGAAAGAAATACATGTAGAAAATCATTCTTTAAAAAAAAAAAAAAAATTTTAATGTTTGGAAAAGTTTTCCCTATATCAGATTCATAAAATTTAGTAAAATATTAAATACATAACAACAAATATAAATATTTTTATTAAATCAGAATATTTATTTAATTTATACATTTAATATCATTAAAATTATTTTCATTATAGTACTGAAAGTACCAAAACTTTTAGACTAAACATAATGCAAAATGTTAAAATAAAAAAAGCTATAGTTCTGACATGTTTTTTTTCACATCAATAAAAAATATTCAGGTAACATCAATAAAATAAATACTTAATTTTATGACAAATGTACGTAAAGTCAAATAAAAAGGGTAAAGAATTTTAATTTGTAATCTTTACATACGAGAACAATATTAATTTTTAAAAACATTTGTGTATAATTTATTAGACTAAAATAAGATATCAAAACAAATGATAAAAAATGTGCACTGTAACTAAATAATAAAGGCTAAGAAATTAAGGCAAATGTAAACAATGAGAATGTTAGATAAATAAATACGAAAATGCCAATCCCATTTAACCTAAATTCTAGGTCTTAGAACCTTATAAGTTAAAAATTTATATTATAAGTTAAAAATTTGCATAATACACCAAGTTAATTTTCTAAAATCAGATTTTAGACGAATTCCTTAATTCACATTGCAACCTGATAGCTAATATAAATTAATAATAAAATGCCTGATCATACTTTATATCTAAAAATTTACATAAGTTAATTTTCAGTTAGAAATAAATAAGTTAGTTTTCAGAGTTAGGTTGAGTTGATTTTTAGAATAGAAATTTCTCATAAATTCCAAAAATACTTATCTTGTAGTTAATTTCATAACAGAAATCAGGATTACAATATTGTATTCTTGATTAATATCCTTCTATAAAAATTCTAAAAAAAAATTACATTGTCTTTGACAGCAAAAGAAAAATAGTCATTTCTATTCGTGGATGCACAATAAAACATTTCATATGAATGGTAACATTTCCTTGAATATTTAACATGTCCAAATTTTTAATTGCAAGTTAATAATTATTCTTGATTTTGGCTTATTTTATTTTATAAATGCCTGAAATTCTATGAGTATATATATTTTCTCTTCTTGAAAACAAGCATATGGATCACATAATTTTCTTATGTATTTATTGATTTGCTGCAGACACAAACCATTTTGACCTTTTTATGGCACAAATATTATATTATTCAATTTATAATTGCATCCTAAATATACTCATGATTAACTTTTCATTGAAAAACATGAATCCAGATAAATGTCTTCAAATGTTTTTTTCTAAAATGTTCACAAAATGCTTAAAGAAAAGTTTTAAAATACTTTAGAATAAATAATACATGTATTTTTTCAATGAACATTTCTATTTTAAGACAGATTATCATTAAAGAGAAAGAGTTTGAATCGAATGATCCCCATTTCCTATTCGATATTTTTAATCATTTTTTTTAAATGGGAGAAACAATTATGGGTATATTCTAATTATGTTGTTGTTGCTTATGACACTTGGACAAGCCAAGCTCGCTTTGCCTTTGGCAGTGCGAATTAAGTCAATAGAGAGCGTCTTTCGTTTGGATCAGAGCACCACGAAGGTGAAAGTACGGTTTTGCTCTTTTTAAGGTACCTCGTCATTTTTAACCGCGGTCAGGTGACGAGGCCACACCTGAGCTGGCACCCTCCTCTCCACATCCGCGCCACACCAGCGGAAGGACTTTCGACGTCACAGATGAACGTGGACACGTTCCCCACCCACGGAGTTCCAGCAACCCAGTGAAGGAGAGTACACCGTGGTCACCCTCCCAACCACTGCCAGCGGCAAATGATGCTTCACTTTGCTGAGCTTACGGACGGCATGAAGCTACTGAGCCACTGGAGCTCTATATTCTAATTATGAATCTAGGAATTTCCGATGCTACAGTTCCAAAGAATGCATATGGAAATGAGATAATAAAGCATAAAATTATTAATTTGAGTTTGATTCACTTTTATAACATTCATTTCTGCATAAGCATTAACTTTGAATTATATGCTAATTTTCTCTATTTTTTAATTAAACTTCTATTTTCTAACTACATCTAACGATCTTGGAACAGAGTCCTGGCAAGACGAGTGTCTAGAAGAAGAAAATGTATTCTTTACGCAGTTAATTTTACTTTTTATCTGATTGTTTTAAAAATAGGGCGCAAAATAAAGAATTAAGCGTATTAAACGCAACTTGATGTAGCAAATATCTTCTAACTCACCGCATTAGTATATAATATTAATCTGGATTAGCTGTAACAGCCAAGAAAAATTTAAATTGCCTTAAGATAATGGAACTACACTGGAGATAATTGGACAATTGTTTTCATCCGAGTGACGCCATTGTCCCATAATTTTGTAAATGCTTAAGTTTTCATAAGTGAAATCTAAAATAAATAGAAATAGAAATTGATCTCGTGAAATTTTAAATTAATGTACTTATTTTAATCACCTTTTTTACTTTTAAATAGCCATTTTAAAATGATTCATAATATCAAATTCAATCAGTAAAATTCCTGTGAATTTCATCAGTTTTATCATTACTTGTGTAAAACATTTATAACAAATATCAAATTCTTTAAACTGCCTTTGCAACTGGAAAATTTTTAATATAAAATTTGCAATTATATTTTATCGCTATTGAAATGTTTTTAAATTATTAATTGCAGTTAATTACGATGCATATCAAAAGATTCGATAGTAATTTATTTATAGAACAATTATTCAATAACAATGATATATTTTCAAATCTACAGAATAACAATTCAAGTCCTCGAATATAAAATGCAATGCAGTTTTAGTTTTTTACTGGTTAATTTTTGTTATCTCATTAAATGGATACTTTATTTACCCTATTATATATTCCAAGGATAAAATTACTTTATTTAAATTTAAATAATTTCATTCGAGATTTGATGCATTATATATATATATATATATATATATATATATATATATATATATATATATATATATATATATATATATATATATATATATATATATATATATATATATATATAATGCATTAGAATTCCAAAAAAGTCGCAATTTTCTTCATGATGAACTATACTATATTGTCAACTGTAATTTCGGATAATATGGTTCCCATAAGGAAAATGTTATTTAACGATATAATCACAGTATCTACCAAATGATGTAGAAGGAATTCAACATTGAATCCTTTAACATCCACAGAATTATTCAAAATGAATTGTATTTGAAAAACAAAATTAGTTAATCGGTTCTGCATAATATATTATGCAGAAGCAATTAACTAAATTTATGATGTTAAAAATGTTATATATATATATATATATATATATATATATATATATATATATATATATATATATATATATATATATATATATATATATATATATATATATATATATATATATATATATATTGGGTTGTTCGGAAAATCATTTCGTTTTTCATTAAAATGAAAAAATATTATATATATATATATATATATATATATATATATATATATATATATATATATATATATATATATATATATATATATATATATAACAAAGCAGAAAAGGGGAAACCTCTGTCAAAAACCATAAATAAATTTTTCAATAGCTTAAAGATATCATTATTTCTAAATCGTAACACTGGTGATGAAATATATATGGATACTACTTTTTATATTCCACATCAGGAAAATAAAAATCGGGTTTTTGTAGATGGTTTAAATCCACAATGATAGAAATGTCAATGTCATGATAAAAATACATATGCTATTCTTCCAGAAGTACAGAGACTTTCAAAGCCAACAAGCTAGAAGGACAGAAGACAATATCAATTAACTGATACATTACCAAATACCTTCAAAAACTTCAAGAAGTGAAAATTTGAGGTCTCATGCTTCACCATGGAAATGATTTTTCGAATTTAGCAAGAGAGAAAGTTGAGTTTCAAATTTATCAAAATAACAGAACATCTACATATGTTATTTGCCTGATCTAGCACAATGCCAGTCTTTTGATTATTTTCTTAGCCAAAAATGAACCTACGTGTGTCGTGGTACACAATTCGAAGATAAGATTTGTGGTTATTATAAAAGCATTTATTTTTATTAAATCCAAGAAATGAACGTTTTGATACACTTAATTTTTGAAAAATTTACTTACGGTAATCTATTGTTATTTTAAAAGACAGTTTTGAATACTGCAGAAATTTCGAAAATATAACTTTAAATACTTGAGCGTATCAATTTTATATTTTAAATTTTTTTACAAAGCTAACATAATTATGAAAATAGTTACTGAAGTAATGCTAAATGTATACTAGAGAAATTTTTAATAAAGACATTATAATAACGGTTGATTAATCTATCACTCTTTAAGTATTTTATGAATATAATGGCATACACCAATTGAAGAGGATTTCGAACTAATGTAAGATTCCACATTTGAGATGTGAGTCAAAACACAAATTGTTAACTAGAATATAGAGGCCTGACCATACAATTTTCAATGTGACTAAAGCATTGCAAGCCGCATCATGTAATAAATTTGTCATCGATTATATAAAAATAATGCAAAAAGTTAAAGTGAAATGAAAATATTGCAATTACAAGATTAAAATGTGGAAAATTAAAGCTTAAATTGAATATAAATGCATTAAAAATGTGAATTTTGCTTGTTTGTAACTCTGACAGATTTATGAGAATTAATCATTTATTTCCACTTTTTTTCTAGAAAAACTCTAGATATAAATCTTGAAAAAAACTTAATAAGCTTAACGATTGATTAAACAACACTAAAATGTCAGGAAAAAATTTTTTTAGTAAAGAACGATGGTGTTTTTATAATTTTTATTTTTATTTTATTGATCCACATTCACATTTATTTCATGCAATAAGGTAGGTAAATAAGGAACTAATTGTTCTCGCTATCTTTACTGCTTTTTATCGGAGCCAAGTTTAAATTGGCATATTTGACTCCGATAAACGGATGACTAAAAAGCTTTATTTTCAAATATAAATAAATAATTTATTTATCAATAGAGGAAATTCTATGAGTAAAAATAACAGTGATGTATCATCTGATACCATGAGTAATTTTCAGCCTGTTAGATATAATTTCAAGAAAATTACTTAATTTGGCGATATTTTTCGAAAATATATTTTTTTTATTTTGTGAATCGTTTTATAAATAGTTACTACCATATTAACTGGAAATAAATAATAAGTAAATCGGTCTTAGCGTTATTTTATAAAATAATATCGTGTGTGTTACGCATCGTAAATGAAGTATGAACAAAGTATCACAGATCGATTCCACAATGTCTAAGCATTTTTCAGTTGAAGTAAAATCTAATTAGCACCTTTTCAACCACGTGGCAAATCCTTTAAAAAATCAGGTTTTGGAAAAATAAAGGTAATGCGACAATCATGAATATATTAAATACATTTTACTGCGGTACTGAATATAATAATTTGAACTTAACATTATCTAATTATGCAGAATATATTTATAAAAGAGCAGTTTAAATTGTTCAAAATATTGGGTTTTGTTAAGAAAAAAATTCCAATGAAAATGAAAATTTTGGTCTAATTAAACGATTCTAGATTTTTCTAAGAACGAAAGCTAATATGATGATGATAAATAACATCACAATAACCTAATCACATTAGGTTACGCTTTATTAAAAATAAGATTCCTCATATTCAAGTTTTACTGTTAGCAAGACACTATGATAAAGTTGGCATCATTTGTTATCAAATGAATAGTGATTAGCAACTTTGGAATATGCGCCAAAATTTCATTTTGAGTAAGCTATTCGACAACGAGAGAAATAGCCACAACAAATATCTTAAACCCTGAAAATTAGTGTTTAACTTTGAAATTTTTAACTCGTAATTTATTTACAAAATTTATTAATAACTTAAAATTTCTTATATTTTTCTTATTTATAATTTTATAAAAGTATTAATTATTTATAGTTTTATAAAAGCAAATCTACCACAATTAATATCCAATAATCAAAAAATGTGCTGATAAACTAATTTTAATCTTTCATTGAATAGGTTAAAAATAAAAGAATAATCGAAAATTTTACATAATTATATAAAAACTTCAGGTATTTCCTTATTACTGTTTACATGGGGAAAAAGTGGTTGAAATTATGCTTATATAATATAGCCTTTTATGTTAATCAAACGAAACAAGATAATGTGATAGTCTGAAACAAAAAGGGCTCTTAGTAATAATACGAGCAACTGCATTTTAAAAATCGATTAACCTCGGAAAGAATACATTTAGAAATGTTAACAATGTAATCTATTCTTCATCATATGGCATATTTACACCCTTTAAAAAAACTAGTGTAATATTAAAATCGCCAAAATTACTATCAAATTTAGAATATCACAATTCGATTTTATAAATCAAGTTCATTTTAAAACAAGCCTTCACAATATAAACAGATTAAAAATAATATATTTAATATATTTCAGAATGTATTTTAATATTGCATTAATATTTTAGATATTCAACAATATGAATTTATAGTATAAATCATTTGGATAAGCATAGCAAAAATTTATGGATTACATGATTTATATATCGTATGTATCGAAAATTTATTATTTCTAATGAACTGTTTGCCCTTTTCTTTCTACGGTTTTAACCACAGATTATTCCTTAATTTGTTCAAAAGAAAGTTCGCAACTGTTAGGGGGTGACAACAAATTAGAAAATACATTTACCGTGGCCCCAAAGAGGTTAATTATTCATAGCTTCGCAATTTAATTCAAAGATAACGTAATTTTTATTATTACAGTTGTATATTTTTTTTCCTCTGAAGAAATCAGTTCCTCGTCCACCATTAATTGATAATTTTAAAACAATTACATTTATAAAACTTTATCTGAATCATTCTTTAAGTAAAGCAAGTGCAGGAACGACATATTTGATATTAAAGGAAAAGCTTGAAATAAGAATTTTTGAAGTAATTAAACAACAATTATTGCATTTCAAGGAAATAATTTATATCAAAGTACAATAAAAATCATTAAAAGCATTTAAATATTTAGGAATATAATTAATTAAGTAAGTATGTCACCATCATAAACCAACTCTTCTTTCGAACGCCTTTTGGGTAATACAAGATTTACTATCAATATTTGCAAGTCTTTAGACATAATGTTTAAAGAATGTATACAGTGAAGTACCTTTAAATTTTTTATTTCACCAGACATTAGTTAAGATTTAAAAGTTGTTATTATAATTTCATAAAAATATAGTATTTTTGAACAATTTGATACCCGATAAAAAATTATATTAATTCCTTTTTATAAGCAATATTAGGTCTCAATTTTTTTTGATAATGCTATCGAGCATTAGATTTATTTATAAAAATAAACTTTTGAGATGGAATTCAACTGTTAAACGTCTTAAAAATATTGTATACAAAGTATGTTGATAAATAACTAAACTAAATTCCATGGCATAACAACCCATGTGGGCCAAGGCCTACAGTGCCCAAAACCGTTTTCATATACCCCAGTTAGAAGGTCAGACTATCATAAGACCCCCGCCCAGATCCCAAGCATGCTTGGTACTCAGTTAATCGACCCACTGAAGGGATGAAAGTGGCTGAACCATCCTTGCCCAAGCCCGAGGATCGAACCTCGGACTTGTGTCATGGGAGCGTGAAACGCTACCACTAAGCCACCGGGGCTTATGTAAAATAAACGGTATACTTTTATAGCATACAAATAGGACCAATTTAAATGCGCGAAAAATAGACTAATAAATATATCAGGAAACATAAAATTAATTAAAAAAATTTTATTTCCAGCCTTTATTTAACAAAATAGGAGATTTAGTTAAATTATATATGGATACAGAGCATAAAATAAGGATTCAAAATCATTTGTTTTCGTTAATGCTTATGAATGATTATTTTATAATATATTATTATTTTATAATACTTTTTTATATATTGTTCCGAGTATAATATCCTAAAAAATGTTGAGTATTATACAGATCATTTTGCAGGTCAGGTGCAAACTGCCAATCATTTATTTTATAGAAAATGATGTGCGAGTGTGTTATCTTAGATTAAAATCAAAATTACATAAAAAATAAATTAAGTAATCAATAATATAAATAGTTTAAGAATTTTTTTTTAACAAAATAGATAGTAAAATACATAACGACTTGAAAAATAAAGTACCAGGAAAAGTTTTAAAAAGTTAGAATTTAAATAAGAACAGTATGAATTGTTTAGAATATAAATGAAAATATTCAGAGAAATAAGAATGGAATAAATAAAACAAACATAAAAAAATCAGGAAAATATGAAAAAAATACTAAGAGAGTGAATTATTTAAAAATACTCGATAAGCAATTAAAATGATTCCCTTGATAATTATATTTAAATTTATTGGAGTAATGAAACACCATTTTATTTCGTTAAGTGTACATAAAAGACTGTGAATAAATATGTTAATAATTATTTATGAGCCAAATTTACTAAATAAATTTGTAATTAAAAATAAATAAAAATTAAAAAGTAAGTAAAATAAAAATTATATTAAATAAATTTTAGAAAAGTTGAAAACACTAAATTTGTTAAATTCATAGAATTAACTTAAAATGCTTAGCCTTTAGAAAGTTAATGACATTTTTTATCAACTGTGAGATAAATTGTTAATAAAACGGTTAAGTAAATTTGAGAAAAGTTAAAACTACTAAATTTGTTAAATTCATAGAAAAAAATAACTCAAAATATTAAAAGCAAAATAAAGATATTCCTTATCAGCTGTGATTAATTGTTCATAAAACGGGGAACCGAAACTTTAGAGGCCCTTCTAATAGGAAATCATGCATAATTTTTCTTTGTTCATCATTTTCTGGGAAAACTTAAGCTTAAGAAAATATGAAGAGAGCCCTTTAGAATCACAAGATGGATTTGAAATAATTCCTTTTATTTTTTTAAATTTGTAGGAACTTAAAATATTTATCCATTTAATTAATATGATATGATATGATATAATATATAATATATATATATATATATATATATATATATATATATATATATATATATATATATATATATATATATTACTTTTACTGATTCTCCTAATTTCCTCAAAAAGAAAAGAAAAAATTAATCTAGAAAATAAATCATGAAATTCAAAACGAATTTTAAAAAACAATTTAACGATCTTGACAGTTGAATAATTACAAAGAAATAATTTTAAATTAACACTGACATTACTTACTGGTGATATCGGTTCTTTCGGAAGAGAATGTGATTCCTGAATTTTTCCATCAATGAAAACTAATAAGAAAAATAATATCCATGACACAGGCATTAAAAGGAGTTCTCCTCTTCTTAACATTTTTCGTTGTGCAGCGATTCTTATCGAGCTGACTGACAGGTCACAACTATTGTCAATAAAACAAGAACTCGCTTGGAGAAAATTTTCGAGCCAGTAACAGAAAAAAATAGTATATTTGTGCTGCCATCTATTTTATCAAAGTGATACTAAAAAGGATCTTGAGAATAAATTGGAGGTGTACTCATAAATGAAATTCTTCGTAGATTTTTGTGATTCAATGAATAAAATGTGAAAGATTAATTTTAAAACTAAAAATATTTTTTAATTTAACAGTAATGGTGTTATACATCAGGAGCCGTTCAAACAAATTTTCGACCATTTTGTATCTGTCTTTTCCTTTTGTAAATAAAAATATCAATGACTTAATTTCTCTATCATAATTACACATAAAAATTCATTTATCTTCACTTCACTTTTAACTGAATACATTGATAAAATATTAAAAATAATAAACATATTGTACAATTTTCTCATTTAAGAACATAAATTATTAATTTATTTTTATAAAACTACAACCCCAATAAACCCCAATAACAACTACCAATAAAAATATTTTTTGAAAACATTGAGAATTATTCTGCATTTTCTATATACTTTAACCATTGTCTCAGTAGGAAGTATAGTTATTAATAAATAACGTTCAATTAAGAATATAATCAATCATGTTTATCTTGAATAAATGGAATAAGAGGCATCTGATAAATTTAATATATGTTGTTGGTGTTGTTGCCTATCCCCGACTGGCGTGACAATACCATCACTCCAGCCCCATGAATCCAAAAATAGTCAATTTCTCAAGCACCACCTCCGGTCTCAACTCCATGTCCCCTCTCTCACACCCAATGCACTGAAAATATGAGATGGAGAGGCCTGAACCTCTCGACATTTGGGACAGAGAGGGTAGACCTTGGTACCAGAGACACTTTAATATATAGAAAATATTGATACCGCTGGTACATGAAACAAAATAAATAAATTATTAAGAGCAAAATGAACCAGCAAAAATGCCATTGTATCCAGTATTTTTACTCACCGATGGCTTTTAAATTATTAAAAAAAATATTGATTAAAGAAACAATTTCTTATAAATGATAAAATATTCGAAAAGTGAATCTCACTTTTATATTTTATTTACAATAAAAATAAAAAAATCAAATTATTTCGGATAAATAAAGTTTACTTAATAAATATTTTTTAAATTATGTATTTTACATATAAATAATTATACAGTGAACTATTGTAGCTCATCTACAACCTTTTAGATAAAATTTTCTAACAGTTTATTGGTTTTAAATATAATTTAAAACATTTCCAAAATTCATTCATTTCTGTACAATCTGCAGATTCGTGATTTTTTATTTAAATATCAGCTACAATTGTGGTAAAGAAATGTGCAATCACTTTTCTTTATGACAAAGAAGTGAAATGGAAATGATTAAAAATTAACAAAAGAGGTGTAATTAAAAATAGCTGTATCCATACTTATAATTATTCGATTTTCTAAAAATAAACGTTGCAATTATTTCGCAATGGATAATGAGTAGAAAAAAGTATCGTAATATTCAATTCTATTCATCAAATCATTTGAACTTCAACTGATACAATGAGTTGATTAAAGAAAATTTATCTGTTTTATGTCTATTTGACTGCTATCGCGATATTTTTGTGTTTTCGGTATGGTTCAGAGAAGATTATTATAAACATTTAAAAGAATAATTATTTAGAACGTATTATTAGGTGTCACCTGTTAACAATTAAGCAAATTTAGGTACTTACGTATTATCGCAACCATATTGGCGGCATTATATAAGACCGGGCTAATTCTAAAAACAAAATACGCTGACGGGACATGGAGCGTGTAGTTGAAAAGTACAATGTGATAGAAACAGCATGAAAGAAAATAATGAATAATATATGAAGAAAAATAATAAGTAATTTTTTTATTTGTATAACTCTTATACCTTTATTTAACGATATATCAATTACGTTTTAGTGGAAAATATTGCAAATTGGTTTTTAGAATAGAATCAAAACGATTTTTTTTATCCTTTTCCTGGTCTTGTCGCCATATGAATTCTGCCAAGTAACACTCAAGATGGTATCTTGCTGTACCCCGTTGTCTCTTGTTCCTCCATTTCGCGGAACTCCACATTCTTTCGATTGTTTGGGTATGCGCACCCGTTTCGTGGTCGACAAAATTATATTTGTGTTTTACTCTTGAATAATTAAATCCAGTGATTTATCTTCTTTTATATGTGGCAAACACAAATCTCTCTCATATAATTATTCCAGTCTATGACTGTTTTATCAGTCTTAAATTCTTCGTCACAAAATTTGACTGCTGTTAATTCTTTGCCCCAGCAATACATGAATCTTACTGCTGTTAATAATGGGATACGGCTTTCCTCAAACCAATTACCACTTCCTATTCCCGCGTGTTGATTACAGGCTGCAACGTTGCACTTCCAAAAAATCTGTTTTCCAAAATAAAGCCTTATCGGGTGAGAGGTGGTACATTTCCTAACGTCTGGTAAAATGTTATATTTCTATAAAAGTGTAACGGCATCTTTTTCGGTAAAATCCCAGATTCGCATTTTAATATTCTACCTTGCCATTTTCAAAGAACAGTTAGGCTGAGAAAAGTGGCAAGCAGGGAAATTTGAAAAAAAGCACATGGTTACCAATTCAGCGCCATTAGATGCGTGCGACATTAGGGTTGCCAATTTGGCAAGTTATCACGGAGGTTGGCATGGTTGCGATAATACGTAAGTACCCAAATTTATGTTATCATGATCATTAAGAAAAATACAAAATTCCAACACAACTTTGATAGCAACACAACCGATCACCCTTGACAGGAAAGATGAAAAATTAATCAAAGGAAATAAAAGAAATCTTAAATTTTGCATTTACATGTTTATGATTTACATTAATTTTGCATTAATGGAAGTTAAAATTTATTTGATTCTTGTTGAAAAAAATAGGAAAAAATCTCCAAATAGTAGAAATTACTTGTAGTTGTGTAAGAAAACTTCAAATTAAAGCTTGTTTGAGAGCTCAGATGCATTTGCTTTTAATTCCATACAGAGTCCAGAGCTACAGATTCAAAATTAGAAAAAATTCCTAAAGAACCCAGCTCAGACTGAGAAAAACATCGTGGTAGGCTTCCTCACAATTCGATATTTGGATATTTACTGTGTTTCTTTCGTTTTTTCTTGAATTTTTACCTAGGCACAACTTGGACTATCCCATTCTTTGTCAGTAAAATAACCAAATCATAAATTCTTCTCTTAAAATATGTACGTAATATTTAAACATATTTCATTAAAATATGAACCTGAATAAAATTTTGATTAAAAGTAATTAAAAATTAAAATAAATAAGACGAAACAGACCAAATATCTCAAATTCTGAAAATTGGAGATAGATTATTGATGTATGGCATTAATTTATTAAAGACTAATTTTTTAATCTCGTTTGCTTCTAAACAATTCGGTTATTATGAAATGTTTACTTTTTTATATTTATTTCTCTTAATTCTGATTTATTTTTATATCCCTCGAATTGAAAGATATATAACGTATTATAGAAACAGTGCCATTATTTCTGGGTTGGAAAATTATGCAAGTCATGTTTTCTAATTTAATTTAAAAATATTAAAATTTTTCAAGAAAATAATTGTTTATAAACATTTATTTTTAAACTAATTTAAAAGCCTTTTTTAAACTTTGAATGGTAATTTTATGTTTACAATCTTTTTTTTTTTAATTTCCATGTGGTAGTAATGAGTATCATTGTTAATAAGGCTGTAATGTTTTTAAAATTGGGCAGATTTTGATCTTTCTAAGAAATGGATGTTTGAGTATTTAATTTATTAAAATCAATGGCTCTCGTCAATGATAAATTTTTACCTTTTAGGGTGTAAGTATGATACTCCCCCCTCCCCAAGTGATTTCTCGCCAAATCTAGCGTCCTTTGTTTTGATTATCCTGCTGCCACTTTAAGTTTTTGTTATTTTTCAGATATTTTTGTTGCCAGATTTAGTTTTCCTCTTGTTTTACATCATTTTTACGCCATATATATGGTTCTTTTTAGTGACAACAGCATTTGAAGTTTTCGTTTTACTTTCAATTCTAACTTTTTGTTCTACATTTGTTGTTGTGTTTCGTTGTCACCAGCGTCCAAATATCGTAAACTGTTCTTATTTCCAATTTCCTTTTGTTTATTTATTATTATCTTTTTCTTATATATCTTTGTTAATTTATTATTACATTTTTCTTATATATTTTCCATAATATCACCGAGTATATTCGACATGTGAGCTTGACATCGTCTCAAGTAAGTCCATTATTGTTATTTACTTATCTCTTTTACCGGTTGTTTTGAAGAGAAGGCAAACCCACAGCAAAAAAAGTTTTTATTCATTTTTTAGTAATACTTTTTTAGATTTTGTATTCTATTATGTGATTTAAAATTTTCTAAAATGCATATTTTTGAAACTAAGGGAAAACTTCCGCAACTAAAAACATGCGCTTAAATTGGCGACAAAAAAGTCACAATGGTCGCCAATATGGGGGATATCCTACTAGTTCCTATTTTTGTTATATATAATATGCGGTGTCCTGAAAAAAGTGGAATTTTTTAAGATTTACTTCAACATATCGTTTCAGTCTTGGTTTTTTCCAAGGCATTTAAGGAATCGGGTATCTTTAGAAATTTATATAAAAATTTACTGGAAAGAAATTTACTTAGTCATTGATGATATTTGTGAGTATTTCAACAATATGTGTAAACCTCATTAGTGTTTGCAGTAACATCAATTACTATTCAAGCAAAATTTAATCGAATGAACCTATTATAAATAAAACTTGGTATTTATAATCACGCATTTCATAACAGATATTGCCACAGATGACGTATAATACAAGATGCCAAATTTTGAGTTTGGTGATATTTTTCGTGGATTTTCTTTTGTATCTGACAACCTGGTTTTTATTACGTCATAGATATGGAGACCTATAAGAATTATACAGAAAATTCTATTTTTGCAACCTTAGTATTTATGTCATCTCACACGTCATAATACGTCATCTTGGCAACATTTCTTCATGCCAAAAGAATTCAGAATTTGGCATCCTGGATTATACGGCATCTGTACCGAGATATTAAGCATTTGAAAGTAAAATCTAGTGAAAAAAGAACCACACTTTTAATTATTAAAACTGACCTAAGCAAAGTGCTACAGCAAATGTATGAAATATTTTGAGACTGGTCTGTCGAATATGCAAATTCTCTAAAAGATAAAATTTTTACCCATACATAAATGAAACTACTTAAATTTATATTTCATACATAATTTACAAAATTTTAACAAAAATCATGTTTTATTGGTCTTTAAATAAGTATACCTGATTATTAAAATTTATATAAGCTAATAACTTCATATTTTAAATAGTAAAATGTGTCAAAATATACTGGAGATGGTAAGTCAAATATTCCATAAGTTGCACAAAATTTATTGTTGTTATGCAGTAATAAAAATATATTAGTGAAGTATTTCTTAGTTAGAAACTATATTTTCACGAATTCATTTGTAAAATTGCACAAGTTGTGACTTTGAAAGAAAATTCCTTTGTTCATTATTTAGTTAATAAATTTTCCTTGAATTTTGAATATAATTTGATAATAAAAAATTAGTATAACTGAGAAAGTAATTAGAATTGCTTACATGTAATTGCTAACTTTGAAATTTTATACTCATTTATTCTATTTATCGCAATGTCGAACAGCTTTTTCTCGAAATGCTTTTGCGGAAACGTCTAAAACAGTGTGACAATGACCAACCTATTCATGCTCATTTGAAGCTAGTTTTATCAAAATCGAAATTAATAATAATCAAAAAAATCCTTCTTAAACATGTTCATAAATTCGATTAACAAATTTCTTAGGGAGATAAAGAAATTTCACATGAAAAGCTAAAAATACTACCCAGATATATTTCACAAAATATTCTAGTATATAAAGTATGGAATGTTGATTCACGCAAAATATGAAACATTGACTGAAACAAAAATTAGTATAACAGTTGAATGTAATTAAATATACTTCTTTCAGATTAATTATTATTTTTGGGAAGATGTGGAAAGAAACAAAAAAAAATCAGTTGTACAGTGTACTTAAAAATATAGTAGATCCCAACTGTCCGAATCGCTGATTGTCCGAGTTGCTTTTAGAAATATAAATTAGATTGCAGAGGCGAAGGGAAATAAGAAAAAAGGTGAAGAGGGAGAAAAGGAAAGGTAGGAGGAGGTAGAAGATGAGACTGAGAGACGTGTCACTTGATATAGCGCGAAACATTCTTATAAAAATTAATGGATACTTAGAAGTTTACGCTGAAGATATAGGAGAATGGATTATGAGTTAAATACTTGAAATGAGAAAAAGGGTCAAGAAAAGGAAAGGTAGGAGATGAGATTGAGAGACGTGTCAATTGATGAAGCGCGAAACGTTCTTAAAAAATTAATGGATAATTAGAAGTTTATGCTGAAGTTATAGAAGAATGGATTCAGACACTTGATTTCAAATTGCAAATGATGGTCAGAACAGTGCGGGCAACAGGCGGTCGTGCATTATCCTGTTGAAACAAAGCATTAGGGAGGCCTCGAAGATAGGGCAGAGCCACGGGCCTTAACACATCGGAAATGTAACGGTAGCTATTCAAAGTGCCGGTAATGCGAAAAAGAGGTGATCGAGACGTGTATCCAATGGCACCCTATACCATCACTCCAGCAGATGGGCCAGTATGGCAATGTCCAATGCAAGCTGGCAATGCGCGTTCTCCACGATGCCTCCAAACATGGATGCGGCCATCATGGTCCTGTATACAGAACCGAGATTCATCTGTAAAGATGACGTGATGTCAATTCAGCGTTCAGGTTCGTCGCTGATCACACCATTGAAGGCGCTCCTGTCTGTGACGCAGCGTCAATGGTAGCCGAAGCCATGGTCGCCTTGCAGACAATCCATGCTGCTGCAAACGTCGTCGAACTGTTCGAGCAGAAACTTGTTGCCTTGCAAATGACTCTATTTCTCGACTCAGGGTTCGTTACGTGGCTGTATGATCCCTTGTGACCATGCGGATAAGATCTCTGTCTTTTCTGCTGTTAGTGATGGGGGTCGCTGAGATCCTGCATGACGTTCCGTATGATTGTCCTGAACCCATTGATTCCATATTCTGCTAACAGTCATGGGGTCTCGACCGACACGAGCAGCAATATTGCGGTATGATAAACCGCAATCCCGGTAGGCTATAATCCTTCCTCGATCAAAGTCAGACACGTGCTGATAGGCATTTCTTCTTCTTCTTACATGAGGCATTACAACAACTTTCTTTGCCGAAAACAACGTTGAAACGGAAATTGAGTATGAGAAAACTGCTGTCAAATCTCTGGTTTTATACACATTGTAGATGTCACTACTGTCGTCTGCTTTGTATGAATGCGCTGAAAATCTAATCATTTGCATATCACAGCAAGTTCTACCTGTCATGCAAATTTCACGTGTGTGGCGTGCTGCTTTCCTGGTGTAGCAATTTTAATGGTCAGTAGTGTATATTGTTTCTTTTAATTTGATTAAAATCTATTATTAATATTATAAGTTGCGTTTTAATTGCTCTCACTGGTAAAAATTTCTAGTTAGAATGTAAGTTTAAGCACCAGAACCGGCCAATATAGCACACTATAAATAAATTAATTAAAGTAATGAAATTGTGGTTTTTAAGTTTTAGGAGTGTATAAAAAATGGGGGGGCAATGAAAAATAATTGATTTTCAAAGGGGGCGGTAGAAGAAATAAGTTTGAGAAACACTGATCTAGATGAAGAATCCAAAAAGCGGTATATCTCAAAATTAACCATTGTTGGGGAAAGATTACCAGATCCATTGGATGAAGATTTAAGAAAATTCTTATTTCAACCAAATAAGTACAAAATGTGGCCTAAAGTTTCTTTTGGGGATGTGTATATGTATCTGGTAGTTAAGAAATGCTTCTATACAAATGAAGCATTTGAAAATTATAAGTCACTGAATTGCTACAATTTTCTTTTAAGTAGAAAAGTCCATGATGTGAAAGTTTATAGATGTGAAAGCCTAAAAATATGCATAATGACTTGTAGCGTGCAGGCAAATCAAACATCTAAGAAATTTCACATGCCATGGGCTATTATTGAGTATAGTGGCAAAGTCATTAGTGGACACTGCACTTGTATGGCTGGGTATGACTTATTTATATTTGTTTAGTATTATATATTAAAAAATTTTGCTTGATGTAAATTTAAAAGTGGAAATAATATACTAATAACTATATAATTGTAGCAAATCTTCTAAAAACATAATTGTATTTATTCTATGAAATATATATTAATAATTATATTGTTATTAGATTAGGAGAAGCTTGCTCTCATGTTTCAGCTTTATTATTAACTGTTGAAACTGCTGTGAGAGAAGGGTTAACTAATCCATCTTGTACATCAATGCCATGTTCATGGAAGACTGTTTCAAAAAAGGTAAGTCATTCTTAAGATGTAGATATGAAATATTATTTTATATTTTATTAATGAGCTAACATTTTTGCTTTTAATATTTGTAAAGCAAAATAGTTTTTTCAAGTAATCTACATATCATTAGTCTGCAAATATAATTTAAAATGGATATTTATATTTAGAATAAATTGACAAACAGCAGAAAAATATAAAAATGTTTATAAAAGATACTTATATTTTTGCTGCTAATTTTTTCTAACAATTTCTCTAATGTTTGTTTATTATTTAAATAATCAATTATGTCATTAAATATAAAATCTTTCATATATTTATTCACAGGCAGAGCATGTTCTGGCCTCAGAAATAAATTTCAGTCATCAAAAGACTAAAACAGAATCTACTTCAATTTCATCATCGTTACCTTCAGCTGAAGCTTATACAAGTTTTCTGGATATTGTGAAGGTAAGTATTTAAATTATTTTGGATATATTATAAATATAAATATTTATAGATAAATTTTTAAACTTTCTCATAAAAAAAACAATAGCAATGTACATAAAAACTGTAACTGTTGATAGAAGTTTTATTTATGGTAATTATGATGTAATCTTTGTTTGAATGTAAAAAATATTTTTTCAATATAATTGCTTTGAATCATTCTGAAAAATTTGTAATTATTATCAGAAAAAATTTTATAACTATTTGTTTTTTGTTATAAAAGCACCTATTTTGATTACAGACAATTTTAAACTTAATTATAAATTCAAGGTTCTCAATTTTTAGTTTACTGATTATAATAATAAAGTTGTGTTTACAAGAAAAATCTCAGAGTATTTTTTTTATTATAGATATTTACAATGACAGGAAACTATAGCTACCTTTTAAATATATTCAATTGTATTTTGATCTAGCTTTGATAAATTATTTCCTTTTGTTTGCAGAAACATCAACCAGATGCTCCAATCTTCACTTTACTCACAGACAGTGAGGGTACAGATTCTGCTAGTGAAGTTGAAGATGATATTCCAAATATAATTGAAATCATAAGAAAACATTAAAGAAAAACGGGAAAACATTAAAAAAACTTTTTTTATGAAAATTTATGCTTAAAATCATCTCATGCTTATTATGATCAAGTGCAAGGGCAAATGGATATTTGTGGATGTAACTGTGCATATCTTGTAACATTTACAAAACTCAGTCTACATGTAGAAAAGATACAATTTGATGATAATTACTGGAAAGTTAAAAAACCATTACTAATTAAGTTTTTTGAAAAAAATATATTACCTGAAATTTTAGAAGAAAAAGTTTTAAAAGAAGTAAAATAATATATTTCTGTGAAAATTGTGTTTATTTTATTTAACATGCTAATGAATAATAATTCTTCTGTATTTTAGCTACAATAAAAATATTTTTGTTTTGATATATATATATATATATATAATTTTAGTTTTCTGTAATTTACATCAAATTAAGCAGAGAATAGAGTTGGAAATTGCAAATAGAATTCACTTCTTGGTTGTGGAAAAAATTAGTTCATATTCTTTACTGATTTTAACAACTTAATTCTTCAACTACATTCTCAAGTAATAAAATACATATTTTGAATCAATGTAATTTTTATTTTGAACTGTTTTATAAAGATCTTTATTGCTATTACTTTTCATCCAAAAATTTGATGAATATAATTTTTTTAATAATTAAATGTAATGTTTGTAATAAGCAATATATTTGAAATTAATTTATTAATCTTAATTACTATTCACTAATTTAAAATTTTATAACTAACATCTAACTTTTTAAAGTATCTACAGTAATATTTTAGATACAATTCATTAAAATAAATTTGAAAATACAGTCACTTGAAACAGTTATTAATTTAAAAAATCAAAATTAACAAAATTTTTATTAATTTTATAACATAATCAATGGGTTTCCTAAGTTACACAGACCACTCAAGATTATCAATATGTCATCTCCCAAAGATTTACTGTTAACATCTGTGTTTGCAATGTATGCAGGTGGCCAAGAAGTTTTGAGAATTCTATAGCATTTTATTCTTCTTATACATCTTTCAATGTGAACTCTTGCTTTAGCAATTTTTCTTGCAATTGGAAACTTCTGATCCTAGTAATTGTTTTTTTCCTTTTGTAAAAGAAGGAACAATTACTTTAGCACCCTTCATTCCAACAACATCTTCAATTCTGAATCCCCTATCAGCTAAAATTACATCATTTAACTTTAGGTTATTCAGGAATCCAGATTTGATGGTTATTTCTTTGTCTGAACATCTCCCTCCATACAATCTTAATACAAATGGAATACCCCCTGATGGAGAACAAGCAATTAAAAATTTCACTGTATTATGATGTTTATAATGAGAATATGTTTGGGAACGTGCATCAAGATTGTATGGAGTATCGATAAAAATTTCCGAACAATCTATAGATACAAATGACATCTTTCAAAAAAGGCTTTTAAAACATTGAGGCAAATTCTTTAAAACCATTCTTTTAGAAGGCCAATGTATAAATTTGGAGAGTACTTCAGCCATTCTAGGAATCCATATCCTAAATATTTTACTTACAGTGCTGCTCCCAATTTCAAACCTGTAGGTCTCTACTAGGTCTTCTAAATCTAAATTTAGAAGACCTAGTCGAAGTTTCACCAATATTGGCAGCAGCTGTTCATACGGCTCTAGTTTGGTCTTTATTTTTGATTCCCAAGAACTCATCAGAAGTTCAAGTAAACCATAAAAAGAGGTTATATTTTTTAATTTAGTATAAAAATTGAGTTTCTTTGGCGACAAGCAATATTGTTAAATGTTGAATTTTGCAGCATTAACTTTTATATACTCTTGTTTGCATTTCTAAAGCAACATTTTTTTCTACCAGAGCTTCAATGTCATGCATTGATAAGTCGGTCATTTTCATTGCATCTTTAGTTTCCGGAATATCTTCTAATTTAGATTTCACATCACCTATAAATACAATTCTAATTTTAAAAAATGCCAAATTAACAGAATTACATATATAGACATACATTACATACATTAGAATTACATATATATTTTGGTGAAAACAGTTAACAGAATAATACATAAATATTTTTGTATGAGTAATGCATTACTGTGTTTTTAACTTTTAAAAATTGATTTCTGATAAAATATTACTAAATACATTAAAAGACATAACATAACTAAAATGTATTTTTTGATTATTTACATAACAATCCTTCTCATATAATGTCAAATTAAATCTTATGGTACTTGGAATAATAGTTGTAATTATGAGGCAAGTAGTTCCTTAAAATCACAACATTAAAAGTTAAAAGTAAAGAACAGATAAAAAGTATTAAATTCGTATATTTTAAGCTTAATTTTTACATTAACTATCTGGATAAAATCTTTAGAATTAGTTAATTTTTAAATGAAATAAATTTGACAAAGAAAAAAGTACATGATTGTAATTTAATTTTAATAAAAATATCTTGCTAAGATCTAAAAATCATCGAGCATCTGTTTAGTTAATTAAAAATGATAAAACAAAATGTTTAATGTGACACGAATTACAATAGTTTTTCATTTCAAAGTAAAATGCAATTTATTTTACATAACCATTATCCAAATAATATATCTTCAAATTAAACTATTAAATTATCAAAAAATTTATTGGATATAAGCCATATGAAAACTTACTGAGCATTGGAGTTTCATTTTTATATTCTTTACGTTGATTTAAAATTCTTTCATATCTCTTTCTACCTTTCCTTCGGAATGTGGCATGTGGGAAAATACAGATGGAACATAATCAGGATGATTTTTATCCTTAGATGGTTTCCCTGCAGTAATGTAAAAAAGAAATATATGTATATATATAAAATTGAGAGAAAAGTAAAAACATTAATACATACAACAGATGTATAAAGGAGAGAAATTCAACATGATATCAATTTAAATCAATGCTCATTTTAGTACAGTACACCATATCGATCATTAAAGACTTTCATTCTAAAACTAAGCTTCATATATTTATCGTCAACATTAATTTAATTTTAATTAAAAATTTATAAAGGAAACTCATTTTTTCATGTATATAGAAATATATTTAGGAAAAGAATATTTCGACAAGCTTTAAAATAAATCCGCAAAAAATATTTTTTAATGTTAAAAGAAATGTAATAATATTGTATATAAATTAAAAAAATTTTTAACATTAAGAGCAATTAAAAAGTAATATATTTGTTATAAGCTTTAGATTATTTCGCATATTTTAAACAGAATTCGCTAAACTATTAAATATTATGTTGGCGCCAACAATGTCGCCAAAGGTTGCCATAATACTGAAATTAAAACCGAAAATGTTTAAATATATATATATATATATATATATATATATATATATATATATATATATATATATATATATATATATATATATATATATATATATATATATATAAATGAAGTTTCAATAAATTTACCTGTAATGAAATGCTTGTTACACAAACATGAATATTTCGTTGAATTCCAATTTTGCCGATTTACAGCCTTTTCCCACAAAATCCTACGTTCGGGTTCCGTTGGAAATTTGAACATTTTCACTTGCGAAAGTAAATTTGTTCCAGCTCGCATACTGCAACCAACTGCTACGCAACAACAACTGCCTTTATTTGATTTCTGCATTTCAAAAAATTTTATAGGATAATTACTTTCAAATGAATATTTTTCAAAAGCAATGGAAACTACAAAAACAAGAACTATGGAATGATAATGGAATAGTAAGCAGGAAGTTTTCTAGATCTCCACGGTAGTAGCGACCTCTATTCTACGCTTTACAGAAATTTCCATTTAATTGGAGATATTTCTATAAATGCCAGTCCATATTTACACATGAAGGATTGGAATTGCGGGCACGAAGCAGTCACTTGTTTCATGTCTCTTGCGAAATTTTCATTCATCATTAAACGAAAACAGAATTGCTGATATAGAATAAAAAAATTAAGAGACTTGTATTTTCATATAAGACAGCATTTATCACCATTTTAATAGGCCTTGTGACTAGATCAAACGGACGTAATAGAAAAGGAGAAAGGAGTAACACAAAAACAATCAAGTAGTCGCACTACTGCAAAAAATTTTACTTTATAGACTCAATCCGCGAACTATTCTCTATCCTACCTTATATATATATATATATATATATATATATATATATATATATATATATATATATGTGTGTGTGTGTGTGTGTGTGTGTGTGTGTGTGTGTGTGTGTGTGTGTGTGTGTGTGTGTGTGTTTATACGACAGCCCTAGTGGGACAAAGGGCCTATAATGCCCATATCTGTTTTCCTAACCGAGAGTCCCTGGGGTGCGAAGCATATGTCCCGATTAGGAGATCAGCCTAACGCAAAACCCCAGTGTGTTACCTAAATACTGCTTATGTTTAAAAACATCTTTCTCTAATAAGGTTATGGGACATCTCTTTACTTGCCATTTTTATGGTCCACACACAGCTTTAAATATTTTCTTCACAAAAATCTACAAATGTTAATTGATGAGAAAAATATAATAATGGATCGTGTTTTAAGATCTAATGATTTTAGATTAATAGCTCAAAAATTTCGGTTTTGTAAAATAAATATGTTGCACTAGTGTATTTAAACTTTATAATAGATTTTTCATAGAGTTAATCAGCTTTACAAATTAAGATTTCGAAATCTTAGCCTATTTATCCATTAAAAAGTTACTTTCAATTTAACTTAATTTAAACAAAGAATCCTATTAGTGGTTATTTGAATTCACTTGAGAAACCAAATAACCCCTATTTTTCTATGTCAATAATAGAAACGGAATGTGGCCAGCTTAAGATAACGATTCTTCCTATTTTAAAACCAATTTTTAATTTATTAAAACTTAACTTTCCTAAAAGTAAATTAAAAGGTATAAAGCGTTGGTAAATCATTTAATAACAATTTGAATAGATTTTCCTATCAACTTGCAGTCGTCTAATTTACTATCAAGAAAACAGCCACACATCTTAACGCTTACTACCACCTGTTTGCTGGTTCCGGTTCGTTCGTCGGATGAGAGAGAAACAATATTTTTCAAATATTTTACTCCCTGACTTCTTCATATTTTAGCAATCTTCATATTTATTTTCAAAGAGCAGCATTCGATATTCAAGTGAGCGATTGTTTTATTGTAAGATAACTTTAAGTATCTACTTCGTTATTTTACAAATAGACAAGTTGTTTCCTTGCAAACATGAAAATCTGTCTATTATCTTGAACTCTGACACTCTACTTTTACTCTAAATCTCATATATTTTCAATAAAATTCACTCTATTTTAAACCTTAAGAATGGCAGATTTGTTGAACGATTGAGGATATTACTTCACAATATGATTTTCCAGAAAATTTATAAAAACAAATTTTTCAAATTTCTAGCTCAGATATATTTTTTTTTTTCATGTTACATTTAAAACTTTCTTACAAAAACGAGAAAAAAAAAGAATTTATTTGTATTATTATAATTTGCAGTTTTTCAATGCATAATTACAGTTTACATATGATTTTGAAGAAAAAAAAATCTAAAATATTATTTTGAATACAAAAATAAGTTGCTTTACACTTATGCAACTCCAATACTTCAAGAACTTGTTTGCCGAGTTAAAAATAATTTTTTCTCGTGTATAATGATTTATTTAGAAAAAATTTGTTGTTGTTGTCATGGCCATAAAGGTGCAAAGTGCAAGTGAATTTTATATTCCTCCAAAAGTCCTGGTGACGAGGTCTGCCAGTTCTGGGGCGCGGAGGCCATGGAGAATATCGATTGGTGGTGCTCCAAGAGGGAACGGATTATGACTTGATAATTGAAAACATATTCTGGCGTCAGTTGGGATTGAGGACAGTGCTTGCAGTGGGGATAATGATTTAACATTAGAAACATTTATTTCCATTTTAAAACTTTTAATTTTATACAGCTTACTATTAAAATGAGTGGTATTTTGGGTGGCCTTATAATTTTGAAACTATATATATTATATGTAAACATACAGGCACTTAGATGTTTTAGTAAATTAAATAGATATTTATAAATCATTAGATTATTTCTTTAATTTTATTTAATGCTTTTACAGTTACAATTTTATGGGTTTAAATCCTGTTGCTAACCCTTGAAAGGTCTGGCATTTGTCAAATCAGCTACATTTTCAATCAGTACTTAATCCTTGATATAGATATGCACATAAAAGAATTCATTCTATTTCCCAGTTATTTGACATAGAGACTAGGATCAAACCTTAATTTTCTAACTGGGTAACAGTGATCTTTAATATACTATATCTATAACAGTAATACTAATACATGTATAAATCACTGCAGGGCTATCTTTTACAATGTGTTAAAATTTATAAATTAAAGAAACTAAAAATCAAAGCAACACAAATTTAGAGAGAATTAGGAAAATTTTTATTTCATTTAAACACTGTAAAAACACAGTAAAAAATAAATTAAATGAGAAAAACAAAAACGTGTTTATGATTTATAGAAATATACACATCGAAAAAAATCGCACAAATGAAGTTTATAATTTTAATAAATCAATCAGTGAAAAATAAAATAGATGGTCTTGTGTAAGAAGCAAGAGAAAATAATTTCCTTGTTAAACACCAAACTGTTTTCATGTAGAAGTGAAAAAAATATCTACAATTAATGATAAAAAGCTTTATTTGTAAAATATTTTATAAAAAATAAAGATTAGTTAAATACTTTTAATATAAAAACATATTATACATTAGGAAATTAGAAAGTATTTCTTAAGAATGTATATACAAACTCCAAATTTTACACAGTAAAATACATATTGTAACATAGAATTTAAGAAAATGATATACAAAACTACCCTTTACTCAAAATTTAAACATTTTTAGAATGATCACAAAAATGTAATATAAAATTAAGCTTTTAAATGCTCAACAAAATTAAATATGGACAAATCATTTCATGTAAAAAAAGATAGAAGAAACAGTGAATTATCACAAATATTTATGCGATATATTCATTACCTAACATTAAGTACTGTTTTCTAATAAAATGTTAAGCATAATAATATGGCACATTCAATTTGGCACTGGTTTGATTTGTACTGTCTTTTTTTGTCCCTAAAGAGTTATTCACATATACTTACGATTTAAAGTAAAATATTTTGCACTGTAACTTCCCTGAAAATATACAAGTCAATAACAAAGCAATTTCTACGAAAAATAAAGCTATGAGCAATAAAACAAAAATTGGTTTTCTTGAGATTGAAAATCAACAAATTAAAACACATAATGCAAATAACTTTAAGTAGCTTCTAATACTCATGTATTTGTAATTCATAAAAAAATATCATTGTTAAAAATAAATTAGATTGAAGCATTTTTTTATCATATCTCAATTGAAATTAAATTTTCCTTGACTTCTACATCATAAAATTTACATAGATAAGTTCAAAGAATTCTAAAGTTGCTCCATAACTTTCTAAAATTTCTTAAAAATTAATTCTAATGAAATAGGATTTTTAAGTTGCATTCACATGAGGAATCTCAAGACATTTTTAAAAAATTTTAATAAATAACTATAGATTTAAAAAAAACGGTTTTTTGTAATATCATGAGTTGTCTTTATCATAAAGCTAAATTTAAGAGAACTAAAAATGCTTTTTTATTTCAGACATATATTTGCAATCACATGCATAAGATACAGTAAAAAAGTTTGTAGATATGAACTAGAACAAAGGAAACAAAGAATTGCATCTATTTAAACATATAACAAGCTATAATAGAATTAATAAAATGTTTATATGCACAATTTAAAAATTAGTTTTTAAATTACAATCACATAAACTAGTCATTTTAAAAACTAAAACTTCACTAAGAAAATTTTTTACTCCTTTTAATAAAATATGTTATTAAGCATACTAATAATGATTTTTGACAACAGACTTTCCCAATTTTTAAGGAGTTAAAAATATATCTCCATAAAAATAGATTCCAAACATAATTTTTTAAAAATAATATTGACCCTTAACCTTTAGATTTCACCTTGCTACCAAGTTTATCATAATAATGGGGGAAATATGCAAATGTATATAGTAATTTATATTTATTAACAATAATCCTTCGCTTTTCTTTACTAATTTTTTCCAGATTAAATAATATATTTTACACATACACATTATTTTATGTAGAATTTTGTTAAAAATTAATTAAATTGGACATTTTATCACATTTTCACAACCATCAACAACATGAAAAATTCAACTTTTTTTAACTTAAAAAATTGTAGAAATATGTAAATATATTAAACAATTAATTTTTAAACATATGTATCACATAGAAAAAGAATTAGTTTAGAAACTAGCAGAAATGAAATAACATTTTCTCACAATGATTGATCTTGAGTTCGCAAACTTTTTATAAAATAAAGTGAAAGTAAAATTAAAAATATTTAAACTATTGAATTCATAAATTGCACTTCATAAATATCATTTTGTTAAATGCCTAATGACACTATATTAGAAAATTATAACAATTTTTCATTTTCTATACAATACTAATTTGTGTGTCTGTATATATATATACAGAGAGAGAGTTTGCCTCCACAAATTAAATAATTAATTTATAACCTAAAAATTCATTTAAAATACACAAAATTGTTTAAACACATGAATTATAATTAATTCAAGAAACACTATATGGTTAACAACAAAATATTAACAATAAAGACTTTATACAGTTCACATTTTATAAACATCTTTTACATTAGCAACTTCTAACTAATTCTTAATATATATAGAATGCAACAATGAAAATGTATGAGTAAGCCATGGAAATATGTTGTCAGTGCAGAAATCCTGTTATGTAAATCATTAAAAAGGAGTAAAAGATTAGGCATAGAAATTAGGACTAAAAACTAATTTATTTACAGAAATTTCTTTAAAAAATGCTTTAAAACATAATATGTCTTGTAAATATATATAGAATATTATTTTTATTGTAAAAAAATCATGAGATAAATATTTTTCTATATATTTTAATTAAACATTTATATTTTGAATTAATTGGAAATAAGATAAATACTTTTTAAATAATATAATACCATCAATAAAACATTACTTTGAAGGAATGACGAATAAGTATATTTCAACAATAGTTGTAGATTATAATTTTAAATGATATGTATAAATCAATATTAAATAAAATAAGATTACAACTGATTTCTAGTAATTAACACAACAATTTTACATAATATTTATTTCGTAATTTGATAAAGTGATCTATTTTTTAATAGTTTCATTCTGAATAATATACACGTTAGAATAATTAACTTGAATCATAAATGGGACAAAAAATCCAATTTAATCCACAAAATATATTGAAGCTATGTGTCAACCTGGTTTTATTCAGTTAAAAAAAATCATATCAGTGTGTAGTGGAATATCCATTAAAAGACATGTTTTTTTTCTTTCAAGAATTAAATGAAATCAAATTAGAATGTCATTAAAACAAGATGTCTTTCATTTTATACTGACTTTTAAAAATGTTACATCTTTTGGCAAGATAGACAATCTTTTTGATTCTTATTAGAGTTAATAATAGCAATACTTTCCAAAAAAGAATGTCTATCTATATCAAAAAATTACAACACTTTTGACTACACTTCTGTGTATGTCAGTCAAAAATATTTATAAAAAACAAGATTTAAGTATACCAACATTTCAGTAAACTTAAGTATTTATATGATATGTATTCATTTCCAAAAATGATCAGTTATTGGTAGTAAGCACTTTTATGTAGGAAGACAATTTAAAACTTCATATTTTCATCAATTCTTTTTCTTTGAAAATGGCAAAGGTGGTCCAGTCAGAACTTCAGCATTGCAAAGTCTACCAAGTAGTTCTACTTCCACTTTTGTACCAGGTACTGTGAGGAATGGTGGAAGGTAAGCAAAAGCTACACCATGATTGACAGTATATCCAAAAGAACCAGATGTTGTAAAACCTACAACCTAATAAAAACATATGTTGTTTAGAATTTGAAAAATGTAAGTAGTAAACAACAAAATTGCTTTTCAGAGAAGGATCAGCATTTCCTTTTTACTAGAACTCAGACAAAAATGTAATTAAAATTTATAAATGGTTAAATTTTTTGATTGAACATATTGTAAAGGTTAGTCTAATATTCTGTTCATTTACTTTAAACGACTATAATTTCACAGTAATTTAAAACTGACATAAGCAATCTAAAGAATTTGCTTTCTTGCATCACTTCATAAAAATTTTCATTAAAAGAGAAATAATAGGATTTGTGTTGTTAGATTTTTTCTCCATAACAAATGAGATATTTTTCTTCATTTTACACAGCAAACTTCCTAGAGAATTATAATAATCAAGAACATTTATGTTTTCAGAATGCAAAATTCATAGTTTCACTTTTTATTTTTACATAACATTGTCCAATTACCATTCAAATATGTATTAATTGTTCAAAAATAAAAATATATTAAATTCCATGTTGCCTACATAAATGAATGTTACTATAAAATATTGCATGAATTTAATGTAGTTATTATTAATTTTGTTTCATAATGAAAACTTTAATATTAACAAAATGAAATAAGTACCCAATTATGTATCATTAAACTAAGCACTTTTATGAAAAAATATCTATTTTTAATAAATTGAATTTGTTAATACCTTATTTGAGCACCAAACTGATTCATTTCCTTCTGGATCAACATCAGTTGAATCCACTTTTAAATGCACCAATTTTCTGTCCAATCCATTCCTCTGGATTTCAATAAGGGCTGACTTTCCAATGAAATCAGTTTTCTTCATATCGATAAACGGTTGCAATCCTGCTTCAAGAGGGTTAGTATCTAAGTTCATCTAGAAAAATCAAGCAAAATTTAATGAATAAATAAAATTTCACTAATTTAAACTATGTTATTCTACTTTCAAATCAAATTCTCAAGAGAAAATGATAAAAAATTAGTATTTAAGTTCTTTAAATTCAATTATTTAAGCTAAATTAATTGCTTGTAAAAACTAATTTAATACCAATTAAAACTTTCACTTAAGAACAAAAATAAAAAAAGAGTATTGATAAAGATATAGATGATATAATGAACATAATTATGCTAGGAAACCAGCAATTAAATGCATGGTTATTTTCTAGTCTTATTTACTATGCAAAAAACATAAAACATTTTAAAATATAAAAATGTACAATATTTCCCTATTTTTTAGATATCAAAATTATGAATTTCCTCTTTTCATGAGATAGAGAACAAAATAAAATTCTACTGTTTTAATTGGATAGTTATTTTTAATGTATAAAATTTTCATAATGATATTATTACATTTGTATTCTCACAATTTATAAAAATTTTCACCTTAAAGGGAACATAATATGTAACTTATCATACAATATACTAACAAAGTAAAATATTTTAATTTAGGAATATGTCAAAAAATGTGGGGGAAAAATAGGTACACATCACAGTTAGTTACTCCAGAAATTACATAAAATCATTTTTTTAAACTCATGAATATCATTAATTTAAAACTAGATATTAAACTAAAAATGTTTTTAGATTCTTTATAAATTGGTGAAACTTGTGTGTGTGGCATCTTTGTGACAGATGAGTACACAATTAAGAAACAAAAATATATGTATACAGAAAATTAAACTGTTTTAAATATATTTAATAGATTGAATTAACATAGAACCAATAATTAGAATGTAATTAATTTTAAGAACTGAGACTCTTAAGTGATACAATGATGCCTTGCTTATATTGTATTAAATGTATGCTGTTTTAATTTTATGATGCAATGAGTATTAAAATAAAATGATAAAAAAGAGTCTCTGTGAAATGTAATTTTAATATTAAAAAAAATAACCAAAAAAATTCTAATATCGAACATAAATGCATTTGATTTTAATAGAAACAGTTAAAATTAACAAGAGACAAGCATAGTTTAAAAAAAAAGTCAATCAAATGATTTATCTAATTGAAACAATATAAATTTTACTTAGATCTTTATATAAATTTAATTTCACATAGCTTAAAAATCACAGGAATTTAATAAGCTAATGTATGCAATATACTCATTTTAAACTTCAGTTGCACCAGAAATGAATTGTTTTTCCACGTAATGTTAAAAAAAGTAAGATAAAAAAGTTTCTATTATGTTAGAAATAGAATCTAACTATTAACCTTACATATATTATTTTGAAATTTAACGCATCAATTTTAGTGAGAATTGAAACAATAAAGCAATTCAAACCCAGTTTAGAAATTTTGGAAGTGTACCAATCATGTAATGATTGGTCTTCAAAGGAAATTTACACAGCGATGGATGTATTATAACATATATTAGCAAATAATTTTAATCACAAAACAACTTAAATGGACTTTAATTCTTTTTCTTCTAAAAATAGGGATGCATAAACATTAAATCAATATTTTAACAGCAAAGTAAAGTGGCAAACCTCTGCACCCCACATTCGGAAGCCTTTCTCTATGCGTAAGGCATTCAAAGCATAGGTACCAAAGTCCCCAATTCCAAATTCTTCCCCTGCTTCCAGCAGAGCATCATACAAGTGTAGAGTATCTTTACTAGGATGGTACAACTCCCAGCCTAATTCACCTGTATATTAAAACAAGGAAATTAATTCCCAGTAGCTTCATTTTTAATAAACAAACATTGATTAAAAAGTATGATAATTCAATTTTAAACATTATCAATTATTAGGGGAACCAGGAATTTCTTCTTAATGTAGAAAGACTTAAAATCTTTTAAAGCAGCAATAAATAAGAAAATCATATCAATGTGGCATCCAATAATGTAAACTTCTTAATAATAAAGAAGAATTTTCTTTTTAAAATAGAAATTGAATATGAAATGCATCATTTAATGCATAACCACACATCAAATAATGCAGACGAAATCTGAATAAATGTTAGAAAAATATTTGTACTCTACAAAAGTGTAAAAACCTTTTAGCAATGTATCACATTTTATTATAATAATTCATACACTCCACTTGCTATGGACTCCAGTCAAAGCAAAAAATTTTTGATCCTCTTTGTTATTTATTACTGATTATATAATTCCTGATTTGTATGGGAATACGAAAAATTTTGATTGTTAACATTAACAGTGTATTTTCAGAATTTATAGAAGAATCTAGAAAATTTTCATCTATTGATATTGACTCTTTCATAAAAAGATAGTATCCAATTTAGAGAATTAGCCAAATGCTTTGCTTTTACAATGCATATTTTTCCAATAATTAAGACACATATTAAAAACTTTTAAATAAGATATGAACTAATTTAATGTAGGACAATAGTATAAATTATATTTTTATACAAAAACCAAACGATTTTTCATTAGAATATCTTTTTAGGAAAAAAAAATCAAGAAAGCAGCTAAAAAAACTGGAAGTCATTTTAAAGATTCAAAACTGACTTTAATTAAAAATATTCGATAGAAAGAAATATCTGAAAAAAATCTAAAATAAATTAATTTAAAATATTCAATTTGCAAACAATTAAATAATTTTTTACATGTAGAATTAAATGAATACATTCTTTATTACAAGTTGTTTAAGATAATTTGAAAATACTAAGTTAAAAATGGCTTAGAAATCTAGGTTAAGGATTAACATGGTCATTATAAAGAAATAATAACAAATACAACTTAGTTACATAAACAATTCAAACTCCTATAACTTCAAATAATGAACCCATTTAATAAAAAAAGCATTTCAAGTAAAGTATTAGACGATTATCAAGTCAAATTGAAAGCTTACTGCCGAGGATAATATGAAAGACCTTAACCAAAGCATTTACCAGTATAAGATAGCCTTAATGCTGTAGTTGGAACACCAGCTACTTCCATAGATTTTGCACTAAAGAAAGGAAATGCTTTCTCACTTACATCTTCACTTGTTAATTTTTTAAGAACCTCTCTGGAAAGAGGACCAGCAATACTCAAACAGGCTAATTCATCAGTTGCATTCTGGATTTCTACTTGGTAGTTCCAGTCTCTAGATTTTTCTTTTAAATACCTATAGCATATTAAAATTATTTAGTTAGCATTAAAGAGAATAAAATATTTAGAAAATATGCAGTAAGATTCAAATTATGAGTTTTTTCCATAAGAATGGAGCTATTAAAGTTTTTGCATAAATCCGCAGTTCAGAGTGCATTTTTATTTACAGAATGCAGATCTGTAGAATTTTACAATGAACAGAATGACTATCTTACAGTTTCTCTTCACATTGACAATTGATATAATAAAAAATTATTGTTTGAAGCATAAATTTCATTTTATTGACATTAAAACATTTTAATACAGCTCTGTGCTTAATTTAAAAAATGCCTTATTAACTTAACTATTTCTATACTGGTAATGGATGGAGTATGTGGTAATATACATAAGTACAAAAAAAAGCCAATTTTTAAGGTATAAAGATTAAAAAAATTTTAATGATTAAGATTCAGAATATAAATTCAATTTCTTTGAAAGAATGTTCTCTAAACAATCAAAGATTATGAAATAAATGTTTAATATCTACAAAAAATATTGTCATTTTTATTTAAGGGATTTGATATACTTCTATCACAATTAATATAAATACAATCAATGCATAAAAATTGTATATATTTCAGTTGATAACTATTTTTTATTAAATGAATTTTTGCAATTTAAAAAATAACAATTTACCAATTTTGAAAGATTCTTATTATTTTTTGATAGCTATATTAAAGTATATAAATATGTTATTTTAGTTTCTTTCATAGACAAAAAAAATGATAATATTTCACTAACTACAAATATTAATTTACTTCTAGCAAAAAAAACTTAATACTGTGTATAACAAAACTGAATTTTCTTTTTTATTTTTATCAAGAAAAATCTTAATATAAAAAAATTAGAAATACCAAAATATTTTCAAAAAAAAAAATGGTCATATGGGTTCATTCAGTATATATGCAGCGTAACTTTTAGAAAAGAATAAAGAGTAAAAAATTTTATATACCAATTTTGTATATATATATATATATATAGATATGATTAATCACAAAAATAAAAAGACAAATGAACATCATAATTATTTTAACAACATAAAAACAGCTTTTATTATGTCAGTATTGTCTTGCAAACAATAGTTACTTTACATTTGGCAAAATACACAGTTATAAACTTTTAGTTAATTATTTACAAATTAAGCAATTTTCTCCTTAAGAAAACTAGTATCTAGAAAAAATATAGCAACTTCATAGATCTCATTTAAACAAAATTAATCAAAAAAAAGTTTCTTTTCCAGCAACTGATAATATTAATTTTACTTTATCAATATTTAAATTCAATTATATTTCATATTTAAATTTTCCAGTATTACTTTAAAAACAATATTTTATCTAAAATGATGAGAGTGCATAAAAATCCTTCTCTTTCATAAATAAAGCTTTATTGTTGCATCTACTGAGTATCATTTATTAATCAAACATTAAGAATATTTTGAAATCTCCGACACAAGATGTATGAATGCTTTTCAGATATTTGAATTTTTTTTTAAGTTTATTATATTGTAATACAAAGGTGTCAAAATTAAATATTTTCCGTTTTCATTTCTCCAATAATTATATGAAATCAACTTAATTCACCTGATGTCATGCACTTCAGATCCTGATCCTGTAATTAAGAAAAAGTGATCTTCAGTTAATTTTGTCACAGTTAATTCTCCATACACTTTTCCTCTAGGAGTCAAAAGATGAGATATATTGGTTCTTCCGACCTGTAAAAGAAGAAAAATTCAATTTGATGTATAATAGTAAGAGATTAAATTTCAAAAAGAAAGTACATTTTCTTTTATTTTTATTATTGCACAAGTATTTTATAAATTCAAAATTAGAAATTTAACTAAGAAAACTACATATTTTGGACATTAAGCTTTTCCAATAAAAAGTGATTATAATATTGATTATAATTGAAAATTGTTAATGAAAACTCATTTCACAACAATGATAAAACTAAATTTATTCAATTATAATTCAGCTTTAAAGTTGTCAGCTGCATACTAAATCAACATTTAAAAATAAAGCTCCTTTTTACTATCAATATCCAAAATTTTATCTATTTCTAACTGAAAATTTCAATAAAGTAATGATAGAATTGAGCATTAAATAATTTTATCATTTTTTTATATCATATTAAATCATTAACATAAAAAGTATTAATATTGTAGTAAATATGAGCAATAAAAAGGCTCTATGAAATAACTATTTAAAAATTATATCAATTAGTGGAGTATTAAAAGCTAGGAAATCCATAATGATTATTTAATTTTGATTTCAGTAATACAGTATTCTTTATTCTAAAACAACAGATTTTTTAGTTATTTTATTATTACTATTCTTTTTTTTGTTTTAGGTATTTATAATATCCTCTAGTTTCATTCAGAAGTAGTTCTCATGAAATGTCTTTAAAGACAAAACATATTTTAGCACTAGCCCTCTAAATAAATTTATCTCATGTGAAAATTTTCTAGTCCTTAATGCTCTTAATATTTTTATATTAAAATTTCCATATATTACAGAAAAAAAAATATTTTTCATCAAGCACTTTCTTAAAAAATAGTAAGCAAGCTCTCACCTCAACAAAACCATTGTAATAAAACATTTTCTAGATACAAAAATAATGTTATTATCAATTATCAAAGAATACAAATATATAAATAAAAATATAACTGTTCTAATAATTCAGTAGTGAAATTTTGTAACAATAGAGCAAATAATTTATATTTAACAAGTTAAATAAAATTTTATACCATACGTCCCTGTTAAAGACAATATAATAAGATAAGCTAATACAATACATAAATGGATCATTTTAAAATTAACTATCAATAACGTACTAAAAGTATTTAAGACTAAGCAAGATATAGAGGAAAATGCAAAAAAATTATTTCCTATTATCTATTGTTGTTGTTTCTGATCCCAGATGGAGTAGCATTACCCAGTAAACACTAACAGGCAATGGTACTAAATCAGTCATACACCCTAGGGTGCACCAGACCTTGGCCAACAGAAGCCGTCGCCCTTACCCTTTACCAGATTTATTTCTTCTCTCCATGAGATATTATCTAGATGTCAGTCTCCAAACAAAAATTTCTCCATACATGGAAAATGATTTAATAACATCCAGGACAACATTAAATAGATAAAGAGAATCAGTCTGATCTTAAATAAATGCCCTCATAACTTTGGAAAACTCACTAAACCAGGTCACTTCTTGAACTTGCATCCTCCTTTTCAAATCACATCATAAGAACAGAAATTTATAGCTATAGAAAACTATTTCTAAAAAATTTTATGATGTGCATTGTTAATGAAAAAAAAATTAGAATAGAAATATATTATATGTTGTGAATATTAAATATGTTTCAATTTATATTAAGTGTTTAGCATCATTCAGAACAAAATAAAAAAGGTGTATATAAATAATCTTTAATTATTTCTTTCCATCATAGATGAAAACAATTTTTCATTGAAAATAAAATAATTCTTAATAGCAATAAAGTAGCTGCAATAATGCATTATATTTATTTTACTAAACTATATAACTCTAGACCATTATTTAAATATAAGATATGTAGATTCAATAATTTATTATCATAATTTTTTATATTTAATTAAAAATAATTAATTCTTGTATTAAAGTTAAATAAAAATTCAGGCAATGTTATTTCATAAAATGATATTTAGGAAAAGTAATGATGACTATGAAAAGTTAATATATAACAAAAAATACTAAAAAGATTACACAAATTACATAAATCAAACCAATGAAATAACACTTTATATAATTTTTGAATGTGAATAACTTTTGAACAAAAACGGAATTTTTTTATATAGTATGTTATTTAATTTAAATTATTTATCTCATATTTCCTGGTGAATTTTAAGTAAAATCAGAAATAGTTTTTAAAATGAATCCTGAAACAGACACAGAATGATATTTAAATCCCAAAGACAACAAGATAAAATTTTAAATTTGATGTTATTTAAATAGTAATTTTTCATTTTGCAAATAGTTATTTAATTTAATTTTAATATATCATTATATGACTAATAATTTTTATTCAAAAATCTTTTCCTGCATTCAAAATTTTCTGTGAAAAAATTTTAAAAATAAATTTAAAAGCTATGAATGATAAATGCAATTTAATGTGAATTAAGATGTATCTATATATTAAACGAAATTTATCAAACATATGTATTCAGGTTCATACATTTTTTTCTCAGTGAGTCTCACTGACTTTTAATCAATAATGAAACTTACCAACCAATATTTTCTTGACATAATATTTAAGATTAAGCAAAATCTACAAACACAACCTATCTGATAACAAATGTTCTTTATGAATAAGGAAATTATTTACAGATTTAAAATGTCCATTAAAAATTAACATTTTATGCAGATGAGACTTGTAATAATTGCAAAATAAATAAAATGTCATTTTGATTTCCTAATGAATGAGTTCACTCTGGTACTATAAAACCTAGCATTTTACTAACAAGCAATTATAATCACAACTATAAATATTTTTATTGAAACAATTTCTCATATATGCATTAAAAAAAGTTCTATGCAATTTGAGAAATTGCCCAAAGCAACAAGGATAAAAGAAACATAAGGAACAATAAAAGCTACAACTGAGAATTAAAGTAAGATCAATTTCGTGAAGGCAAAAGATTTGATTTAATGCATGGCAAAAGATTTGAAGTTGTTTCTGCTTACATAAGTTGCTTTTATACATTTTCATATTTATATAATGAATAATTGCTTGTGCTTCATTAAAATTTTAAATAATAAGATCTTCACTACCGAGAACTTAGCAACAAACCTTAGGTAGTTTATTGGCAAGCATTTTATCCAAAAAAGGATGAGCATCTTTTCCAAGAACTCTAATTTTGGCAAATGGTGTCAAGTCCAGGATTCCTACTTTGTTCCTAACTAAATGGCATTCCCTACCAACAGGTTGGAACCAGTTAGTTCGATGGAAACTTGGATGGTAACCTTTCAGATCGGTTTCAAGAGCAAACCAAGCTGGTTGCTCCCATCCTAAAACAAATCATAATCAATATTAAACTGTCGATATCATTGAAAAATTCTTATTTTTCTTTTAATTTATATTTTTCTGAAAAAATATTAAATTATATATTTTAAAATTTTGGTGACTTTTGAAACTATTTTTTAGTAAGTTTCTTCTCTAACATAAAATATGAATAATATCATACAATATTTTTTCCCTTAATTGAAGTTGTATGATGCAAATAAAATAATTACAGTAATTTATTAATATTGAATGCACTCTAAAGTGAAAAAAATAGTAACAAATAATTTACATCAAATATATAAATTTATATACCAGGTAATCACAAAAAAAAATTCTCTAATATATAAACTCTTAATGGCTTATTTATTTAATCAATTAAAAGAAAATGTCATATATTGTTATTTAAAAATATGAGCTTCAGATTGTGACGACAAATAAAAGAGCTATCAAGGTATTCAATAAAACATTGGGACTAAAGTAAAAATATTTCAAACTCTTCAAACAGCAATAGATATCTTTTATAGTAAAAATGGATCAATGATTTAAAAAACCATAAACAACATTGGAACAATGAAATTTATAATTTTAAAACATTTTCAATACACATATAATGAAAACTTGTGGCATAAAGCATTTTCAGAGAAGAGCATTTTATTATTAAAACAAATTCGAAGAAAATTTTTTTATTCAAATAACCAATTTTCAACCTTTTCACCTTTGTAGACAATAAGTAGTCTATACAGGAGAGTGTTGATAACAATGATGGATGTAATCTAGCAAGAGGAAATTTTACATCCTATGATATCTTCCATTTCTGACAAATCTTATGATTTTAATGTGTACACTTCATAGTTCAAACAACCACAGAATCAGAATGAAATCAGGGAATTGCAGAGACCACAAAATTTTAAGAGTATTTAAGGTAACTTAATCACCAAAGTTCTGTTGTAGCATTTGTTAAGCACATAGGCCAATTAAGGAATAACATTTTACATTTGTATGATGTCATTAACTTTGATTTCTCTTTTACAATATTTGAATCGCTAAATTCTGCAATATACTTTTTATAATGGCGGACAATTCGGTGACTAACCCTTCGCCACAACAAAGCCAGAAACTGTTGCTCATTTTTCGTTACCCAGTGGGCACCTGTGAACCAAGTCACAGAGGCGAGTAGCATTACCCGTGCCATATCACCCCAAACCCATTCCTAGAGTGGGCCACATTGATACATCATAACAGAAGAAAACAGAGAGAAAGTAACATCCATGCCCGAATCAGGATTCAAACCAGGGATTCACAGCTCAGGAGTCAAGGATGCTAACCACTCAGCCATGGGTCAGCAGATACTGCAATATTGATACACATGAAGCGTTTATGAAAAAGCTTTTTTATATCTATGAAAATGGCATTTTTGAAGAAAAATGAATGGGGAAAAAAATTAACCTACAATATTGTAACATGGGGTCATTAGTTTTGTAAAAAGGAATCTGTATATTTAGGTAGAGGAATCTTCATCATATCTGAATAGGTGACATAAAGTAAACACTCCTTTCAGCCAAGTGAATGGAATTCTTACAGATTATATTTCAAGCTGAGAAAAAATTTCTTTCCCAAACAGAATGTCTGCAGAAACCACTAGCTCCTTTTATCACATTAGAATATTTAAAAAATTTCACAAAACTTATATGACATTAGTATCTCTTAAACACAGAATTTTATCACAATAATGCATTAAAAATTCAACAGATTTTATTTTTTATCTGCATTAAATACATTTCAATAGATTGTACAGATATTAAAGTTTGTAAACTTTTTGTTTCAAGTAAATAAACAAAAAGTTTTTTTTAAATATAAGTTTATAATCAAATCTACAATTTTAATTTCAATTTAACAACTTTGAGCAACTATTTACCATAAGTTGAATTTTATACTTCCTCAGTTTAATCAAGTTTGATTAGTTTATTATTTTGCAGTCACTCTTTGCACACACAGGCTAACTGACTAAGACTTCACTTTAAAGTGGATTTTGAACCATTACAAATATTTGAGATGGAAAGCGAAATCAGGAACTGGAAAACCAGAATGCCAACCATTCAACTACCAGTTCAGGAATTAATATGATAAAGAATTTTTGTTTAATAAAAAAATTTGTAAATAAAAACTGTGTGTTAAATGAAATACAGTATAAAAGTTTATCATATGTTGTTTAATTCAATTAAATTAATTATGTTACAATAAAACCTGCTTTCGATTTTAGAAGCTATTTCAAATAATCAGTAAGCAAAAACTTTAATTGCAAAAGTTATACTACTATTAAATTTTTCAAAAATTCAAATTATAATTAGTTACACACACATTTACAACTTTAAAATCACAATAAACTTTTTTCAGTAATCTCATTAATTGTTGAAACTTTACAAAAAATTACTTGTGTATTCTATAAAAATTTCAATTATATAAATCAGCATTTCATAATGTAACTTAGCATCGAATTTCAATAAATAATATAAAGTAGCTATACATGCATTCAAACACAGTAAATTATTTTTTAATATATTCTCTTATTATGATAATATTAACTGCTATAAAAAATTTTACATATCATAAAAATAATCTCATTAAAATAGCTATATATTTTTCAGGAAAAAAAAACAAATTTTTTTAATAATTTATCAGCAAAATGAAATTAAATTATCATTCTTTCTCTTTTGTTATTTTGCTAAATTATGACATTCAGAACAATAAATCAAATGTAGTCTACAATTGTGTTCATTTAATTTCTTAATTTCAAAAAATTTAATAAGATTTAATATTAAAAATCTAAATCTCAAAACGATGTTTAACTATAATGCTCTAAAGCATGTAATCATAAAATGTCACATTAAAAATGTTTTACAAGAATATGGATATAATAAATAATTAGCAGTTACTTCTTGTATGAGAAACATATCATTGAACATATGAATACATTGTCATTTTAATCTTTAAAAATAAACAAATAAAAATCATTAGAATCTAAATAATATCCTACAGAAATGGAATGAGAATTTGTAGTTATGTATCAAAAAGAATCTTATAAGACCTTATGATTAAAAAGAAGTAACTAAGAAATTAAAAATTGTAAATACATATTTAAAACTACAATTTTTAATAGTTAAAAGAATGAATTGTCTGATATTCATTTCATAGTAATAATTGTGGAGTCATGTGGCATAGTGGTAGCACTTGGTGCATCAAAAGTACTAATCCGAGGTTTTGTCTTTGCACTGAACGAGGTTGACTCAAACTTTTATCCCTTCAGTAAGTCGATAAAACTAAGTACCAAGTATGCTTGAAAACTAAATGCAGGAGCTTTCACGTTGGGCTGATCACCTAAATGGACCATATGCTTCACACACTAGGGATCTCCTCAGTCATGGAAACAAATATGAGCAATAAAGGCCTAGGCTTCCATAAGAGGTGCAGTGAAACTTAATTTAGTTTAGTTAGGTATAAAGTGTCATAAGATGTTAACGTATTAGACCATTTAAAAATATTTTATCTATTTTAATTATGAAAATTTTTTTCAAAAACTTAGAAAAATGAGAGCAAAAATTATACCAGAATGAAATGACATTTCTGCCCCTCTTTGCAACATTTTTTGATAAGCTCCGGTAATTCGAGCAGTTGGTCGCCCTGCAGGCCTCTCTTCTTTTGGATAAGTATAGCTATTGTTCATGCCATATGTCTCCCGAGACTTTTCAAAAACGTATTCACTAAAATAAAACAAAAGATGAAGGTAAAATTCTACACTTTTCTGAATTCTTAAAGTGCATAGATTATAAGAATTCATCTCTTATTTTACATAAGAACATCAAGCAAAAAACAGCATTTATTTAAAATCAATTAGTTGAAATAGTATTTAAAAATGTTGAATAAAAAAATTTTATTCCCAAGATTATATGTATATATAATTACATAACTTAACATTAATATATATATATATATATATATTTCGTGTCACAATGTATGTTCCCGATAAACTCCGAAACTACTGAACGGATTTTGATAAAATTTTGTAACCATTTATAATATAGTCCAACTTAAAAGATAGAATAGTTTTTATCTCTTAATTATTATTCTCAATATTTATTATACGACATTAATGTTTATTTATTGTTTAGTTCTGTAAGTTCCTAATAGATGGCGGTTTAGCATCTAAGTTGCACAGATATTCGGCAGATGGCGACGTGTTTATTTTTCTAGATTATACATCTTCGAGAAAATTAACGTGCGCGCGCAATCGCGTGGTTAAATATAGAATTTACATATATTTTTATTATTATATTTTCATGATGTACATATATTTTCATATATTTTCATGATGTATAATCATACTATAACAATTTTTTGTGAATCACTTTCATAATTATACTTTGTATTGTGTTATTATTGTGCGTGTTAAGTTTGAATATTTTTAATATTATAAATAGTAAAATAAAATTTTATTTATTGCTGTTTTTCTCTACTAATTTTCATACCACCTCCAAAACATGTAAGTATTTCTTGACAGCCTTTTATTTTTATTTTATAATTTGATAATTATTAATTTATTCAGAAGAACATTTTGATCTAATTTATTTATTCAAATGATAAATTCTTTTAATTTTTCTTATTTCAGTATAATATCGCGGAAAAATATTTTAGTTTTAATAATTAAAAATTGAAAAAATAATAAATAGTTCGATGTCAATGTTATCTACCTCATTTATAACAATTTATTTTTAGATGTTTTTAATTTATATAGTATATTTTATAAGTAAGTCACTGATTACTAACTATAATTTAATATAAGATGAATAAAATGTAAATTCAGAAAGTATATGTTGATTTGTGCTTAATTTCAAAATTTCGATACTTTACCTATTACTTTTAAATTTTTGCGAAACGTTTTATTTTTAATCTCATATGAATGAACCCATTTTAAATTTTTTTAGAAAATATTAATTTGATTGTACCCAAGAATTAGTAAAAAATTGATTCAATGTATTATAAAAACTCAGCCACTGCAACGCGTGGCTGGGTCAGCTTGTATATATATATATATATATATATATATATATATATATATATATATATATATATATATATATATATATATATATATATATATATGTGTGTGTGTGTGTGTGTGTGTATATATATATATATATTAATGTTAAGATATTACAAAGATTTTCATAGCTGAGAATATATTAAATTCTTTAACATCATTAAAATAACTTTTTTTATGAATTTTGAGGAATACAGTTATGGAATATTAACATATTTCAATAAACATGAACTAAAGCAAAATGAAAACTTTAGGAAATGGATCAACAAGATTAAATTAATAAATTTATAATCATATATTTAGAGAGCATTACATTGATAAAATAACTAATTATGTTAAAATGTTCACTGTCTTTTAGAAGGATTAAATATGAATTATAAAAGACAATGTAAGATTTCAAATTTTCAACGTTTTTAACATTTATAATAATATAAAAGTACTAAATATTATTTAATCTCATTAGTTTTATGTATTTAATCCATTAGTTTTATATATTTAATATTATTTAATCCATTTCTTACATCAATATTTTATCATCTGAATCATGGCCACTTGTACCAAATAATACACAAAGATGAATTTTTTTTACAAAGTCATTAAAGATGCTTTCTTAATAATTATAGTTCATTTTTAGATAGTATATATAAAAAACATGGTTATCATTGAGTTACATAACTCAAGAGCACTCAGTCAGCACTTTTCTTTTTAAAGAAACCAGGTAACTTTTTTAAGAAAGATTAATAAAGTGTTACTTTATTAATCTTTCTGACACTTTGATAAATAAAACTTGAAGAATTGAAATTCACTAAACAAAATTACTGAAATTAGAAAGTCTAATGTTAAGGAATTTCACATAAATACATAAATGAATTTTACATATTAACATTTGTTTGTGCTTACATAATAAACTTACACTTAAATGTTTATTAAGTAAAATCATTTGTTTTGTGATTAATTTTTGTGAGTGATTAATGTTTAGAAATCAAAATTATGATCTAAATAATCAAGACTAAAATTATAATTTGGAAGTTGACAAATGACAAATATGCAATTGGTTCATATTGCATTGTTTTCTAAATTGTTTATATGTAAATTTGGATAAGGTCAGACATAAACTTTTACTGTATATGAGTTCCTTTCCCTGAACAGAACATTTGTTTAAGATAGTAGTTGAAGAAAACTTTAATGTTTTTAAATCAATTTAAATCAAGTTAAAGTTATACTAAACATTAAAGGCAATAATTTATATATATATATATAATAGTAAAATTTATTTTAAGATGCAATTTGTTAACAGAAATACTTAATAAATTAAAATATAAAACAAAACTATATATTTTAATAATATTTTTTAAATATAATAAATATCTTTCTAATTTATGTATTATTATCTTTTTTTAAACAAACAAGATCTCATAGACTATTGATTTGTTTTATTTTTAGGATATCATATGCTATGCATGAAGAATTAATGTAGCTACACATATGGTGTAAATTTGAGTTTTTTTTACATAAGGAAAAGTATGCCATTCACATATCATAAATGAAATTTCTGTATGTGATGTCCATAATTAGATCATAAAAAATTTTAATAATTATTTTTCATGGTAAATTTCAACAACATTTTCTCAAACATATTTGATTTTTTATAAACAGAGAACTACTATATCCATTTTTTTTACAAATCTTCTGTACACATTTTTAAAAAAAAAATTTATTCTTAAAAACATTAATATCCACTTTCCTAAAGTTTCACATGCACGTCTTGATTCTTTTATTAATATACAACCATTTTATACTTTTCTTTTATAAACATTGTGTATATTACATACTAAGCAAAATAAGTGCAACATTTTGTATTAATAAATCTATTGAAATTTTGTAGATAAGTAAAACAAATACATATTATTCTATAGAAAGACATGAGATTTTAAACTCAATCTTGCAGATTTAAATGGAAAGTTACTAAAGTTTTCATTTGCCAGTACATTTGTTTAAGAAAACATTAAAGTAGAACTATGAGTAAAGTATATTTCATGTTAATAAGCAAACATGCACAGTTCCAAAATTCTTTGGAACTACTCAAAGGATAAATATATATATATATATATATATATATATATATATATATATATATATATATATATATATATATATATATATATGTATATATATATATATGCAGTGTATTTTGAAAACAAAGGTTCAAAACTTAAATCACAAATCTACTTATAAAAATATTGTCAATACAATTTGATCTTATGATTATCATAATAATTTTCATTTTTAAAATTTATAAGTTCATATTTAATAAAATTTGGAAATAAAAATTATTTGTTACTGTCTTAAACTTCTTTAAATCAATATAGAAAAAATAATTTAAAATTTACTAAACCTGAAATATACTTCTGAAGGCAAATAATTTTTTTTTGATTAATTAAAATAGATGTACAAAAATCACAGTTTATGCAAACTACAGAAATAAATAAATTTTTTCATAAAAAAATATAATTAAAAATGATAATACAAGAAATCTGACTTGCATCTGCTATCTCTGAACTGTTATTTAAAGTACTAATTTTCTAACCAAGATAATTGCTTTGGTTTGTCAGTCAATGTTCTCTTTTTACACAAAGAGCTGATTTCATTAACTAAAGTTTAAAGTGAATTTCAAACAGCAAAAAACTATCTCTACCTGAAGTGAGAAGCTGCAGGTGAGAACTTCAACAATGAGAATTGAATCCTAAAAATTTCTAAAGTGATTACTTTAAAGTAAACTAGATTGTGTTGTTCAAAAAAATTAAGGAATAACAAATAATTTTCAATTTATACTAGTTACTTAAATATTGTATCACCTTCCAACATTATTTATTAATAATTGTGGTAATATATAATTTTTCCAGAAATGGGTATATTAAAAATACATGCTTCTTTAACTGACAGTCGAAATTTTTACTTTATATGTCTTCAAAGCAGTTTAGTAAAAATGTAAAAATATTAAAAATTACTAAATTACCATCTAACGATCTTTACTTTATAGTAAAAATTTTAAGAACTTTAAGAAAAAAATGTCTTCAAAGTCAAACGAGAGATATCAATTAAAGATTAAATTATAAGCTTACTTTGTTGTCCATTTACCAAATCGATTAGGATCTGTTTCTGTCACATCAAAGGGTGGCTCCCCTTTTAGTATCCATTCAGACAGATAACGACCAGCTCCTCCACTGTGAATTATTCCATACCTGCAATACAATTTTTTTTTAGCTGTACAGAGTGTTTAGTAGAATTCTTATGAAATTTTATTCTAAATTAGACTTCAAATTTCCTACTAAATTCATATTTTATTGAATAGGAAATTAGAAGTCTAAATAGAACTAAATAAAAACAAAGTAGTCCCAAAAAAATCATAATATTAAATCATCACATATATTTTATACAATTTAAAAATTATTATTGAAAGAAAAATTCATGTAAGCAAAAATAGAGTTAATATTTTATGAAATAAATAAAAATTACAAAAATAAAATGTTATAGTTTGTGAAATAATAATACGCTTAATTATTTATTTTTCACATAAGAAGTAAATTTTTTAATTGAAATGAAATAATTCTAACTATAAGTATGTAAAAAGTAATATAAGAACTTTATTAATATAACAAATTTGTAGTTTTATTTATTTATTTATTTATTTTTTTCAAAAAATCTGAAATAAGCATTCAAAGACATTCAAGATTCTACTTCAAAAATAAAAAGTATGCAAATTTTACTGTTGTAAATATATATTTGACAATATTTTGATGAAAGAAAAAAAGCAAGAAATTATTGCCATGGAAATTTCAATATATAAATAAAAACATTGAGTTCTTGATTAAACACATTGATTTCAATTGATTCCATTATATGCCTAGATTTTAAATGAAATTACATACTTTTGATCAAATTAAGTGAACATTGCAAGAATTTAAATCACAATAATAATTGATAGAAAAGCGTGAAAATCCAAAAATAAAAATTGAAAAAACTTTTTAATACAAAACATTTATATAATTAAATAAATTAAAATTTCAGATTGAAATTTAAAAATTAAATTAAACTACTTCAATTACACCATTTTTTGTTTACACTCATGAAAGAAATAGTTTAATCATAAGTATTTAGAATTATTTGAGTATTTTTATATTACAATAGTCTGTAAGATGTAAAAAAGATTAAAATAAACTTATATAACTTTATATACTGGTTCTTAAAAGATTACAAACAATCAATAGAAAACAACAATCTTAAAAGATTACAAACAATCAAAAAAATAGATTACAAACAATCAAATAGCTTATAAGTTCAATATAAAATTAACATAAGATAAAATTTAACTATAAACAACTTATTATTTCAAACTATATAATTATACCAATCAGTTATATTATCAACTAATAGTTTTTTATTTGTTTGTAAATAATCCATCGTCTTACACAGAAAATATACAGCGATTTCAATTTACTGCATTATATATTCTTTATTAAGTGTCATGTGATTTGTTTATTTTAATTATGAATAAAAGTATGAAAATTTCAGTTGCTTAAAGTTAAAAGTAAGGCCTTATCCAATAAATTTATTACTGTGTATAAATAATAAAATTAGATGTTTAGTAATTAAAATGTTGATGAAAAATACAGTTTACATTAAAGTTCTAAAATTAGATACACTCTTTTTTGCTTTTTATATCTCTAAATTGTAAGATATAATTAGATCACATCTTTTCAAGATTGAAAGAAGGCACCTATGATTAAGCAAACATTTTTCAAAAATCTTTGACCACATTTTTTTATAAAATGAATTTTTCATTATCTAAAAACATTCACAATCAGTTTATAATTTTAAAACCAATACTCATCAGCATAATTAATTTGTACTAATACTAATACAGCAATCATTAAAAAAAACTTTATTTTTAATCAGTAATTCCATAAATAACACATACCCAAAACCAACAGCTAACCACATGTTAGGTAGATCATAATAAGGCCCTAACATGGGTAACAAGTCTGGTGTGTACATAATGGGTCCATTAACAACCGTTTGGATGTCAGTCTCCTTCAAAAGAGGAACTAGATTCATTGCAACCTCTAGATGATCAGTTAATCTATTTAAATCAGGCTGAAATAATTCTTTTCCAAAACCTAAATATAAATTTGTATTAAATAAACTTCTTTCATGAATAGCTTATAAAATGCAAATTAAAACAAAATAAATCCAATATTGATAATTTAATTCTTAATGGAGGAAGATTAAATATTCATTTAAATAAAATATAAAGCATTTTCTTCTGACAGAAGAAAGAGATGCTTCAAATAAATAAATAGAAGACACATTTAGAGACATATTTTAGAGAAACATGCTTAATAAAATGTTTGAATTATTTAAAATCCTTTATTTATATAAACCTGGAATATTTAAATCATTTAAACATGCACATTGGTTTGATTTGTATGAAATATTAGCTACTAAAAGATTCATATAAATCATTAAGCAATTCACTGATAACTGTATAATATAACATTTTCATAGAAATCAACATTTAATAAATTTAAAAATCTATACAATATGTTAATTCAAGACAGTAAAATTATTTAATTATTTTAGAAGAAGCTAATTTTCACAAAACAGTTTTCAGTATCATAAAATTTATTCATCATATAGTTTAAATTTATTCTTTCAAATAATCAAATTCCAGTCTGTTAAATCAAATTAAATTCACATATTAAATAAGTCTATCTAAAATTATTTAAAAGTTATATTTTAAGTGCATGTTAAATATGAAAAAGTAATATAATGCAATAATGTAATAGTTTTAAAAAAATTTAATGCTGAAATTATTTTTCACCTTTAGGAACCCCTTGTAGTGCCCAATCATCAATAACTTTCATGTTGTGAGAATATTCATATGGCCCAACTAAAAGTCCTCCTCTTTCAGCTCTCATGTAGAAGGATCCTTCTAAATGTCTCAAGACTGGTGGTTCTACCTTAAAGAGTAATTAGTTAATCCCAATCTAAACATTTTAATAATTTTATACCAATTATCTGTACTATCTTTTTTTCTTTTAGCATAATGATATTAAAGTCAAGACTTAAATTTCAAGCAGCATTTTTATCACTATTGGTCCCCTGTAGCTTATGAAAGCAAATTACAGAAATTGTGAGTTTTTTTCTGCAGATAAGTAATATCAAATTACAATATTACTCAAACAGTAAACATAAGAAAATACTCTCAAGAATATGAAAAATAAAATGTAAACAGAAGCCTGAAGATTTTTCAGAAACTCTTAGAAAAATAAACTTACTTCTAATTGCAGTAAAATAAAAGTAATGGGGAAAATAACATTTAACTCTAAATATTTCTGTAAAATGGCATTAAAATTTATCTTGTTTTTGTTTCTTTATCTCAACACAAAACTAAGCAGGGCGACATTAAATGATATTCATGTACTATAAAAACAAAATATATTACTATTTTTTATAAAAAATTTGATACACTCATGTATTGATAGAAAATGTTATTTTCTCATACTTTAAAACTGCCATAAAAGAGCTAAAGACAACTTCAAATACTTTTCTAAAAGAAAAAATATTAAATATTATTTAAAATTATATTGATTGGCAATTACAGAATATTTTCCAAAAATGAAATGTTTTTTTATTTAATTTATTTATGGTTTTAATTTAACTAAAAAAACTGATATTAAAAATAAATATGATAAAAGTTTAATTATGAATTCTTTTAAATAAATTCCATTTGATTTATTAAAAGCTACAGTGCATGTAACTACATGCTGAAGATTTATTTAGAAAGCTAAAATTGTGAATTTTGTACTTGTACAGAAAAATATTTGTCATCATGGAATGCTAGTTTTTTTAATACAAAATTAACTTTACTAGAACTATATATACATATATGTATGAAATTCATTTTAATTTCATACACATGTTCATTTTAAGTGATCAATATACAAATAGAGCTTTGAAAATTTGTGTAGAGTTTATAAATGTCATATTTAATTATAAAATAAATATAACTTTTGTTTATCAATAATATTGAATATATATTAAAGTAAAAAAATCAAAGTCTCACAAATGATATTGCCTGTATAGACATTATAGTGAATAAAGTTTATTTCTAATACATTAACATAAAATTTTTTGAAAAAAGTTTCACTTCATTTGTATTTTTATAACAGTTTGAAATAAACATATATTTCCAATCGAAAAACTATTCAAATGCGGCAAATCAATTCTAAAAACTTTAATTTATAATTTAAAGCGTTTTGTAGAGAATATCCTGCTTACATATTTTCCCTAATTTAAGATTTTGTAATGTTTTAAGTAGAAATGTTTATGCTATATTTTAGTTTTAATACTGATTTCCTTTTTAATTTTCAATTCCCACTGTTAGTTAGGGAAAACTAAGCAGAGGATAATTATCTCACATTTCTTAACATTTGAGTTTTTCATAAAGAAAAACAAAAATAAATAATGCATTTTACCTTCAGGTCTTTAACTTGTTGAATGGGTTTTGTAATCAAATATTGATGTTGTACAGGAACTAAAGGAAGTTCTACTCCTACCATCCTCCCAATTTCATGAGCCCAAAAACCTGTAAGATGTAAATGTAGTTAAATTTTGAATTAAGATAAAATATTGTATTACAATCGAAAATGATAATTTAACTGGCTCAGTAGAATTATTCTGTTACATAAAAGTGCCAAAATGAAGATAAATTAAAATTAATTAACATAATTTTGATAAAAGGAAAATTATAATAAAAAAACAATTTCCAGAAATGTAGGAAAAATATTTTTAAATAAATACTTTATTAAATCTAAATATTTTTAATTTTATTCAGATTAAAATACAAAATTTGTGTTCAATTTAAAATGCATAGTTTTTTACTCATGATGAATTGAAAATAATAATAATAAATGTTTACACTATCATTGAACTATCATTTAATGCTGCATCTGAATGTTTGAATCAATAAGCAAATGAATAATGAAATGTGTAAAACTAATATTTAAAATCTATAATTTGAATACTCATTAAAATTAGCTGTGAATTGTTGATTAAAAATCAAGTAACTATACAATAATACAGTAACTGAAGCAAATAAAACTAAGAAAAATTATATAAATTCAAACGTATTAAAAAATCAGTCAAGAGAGTTATAATATAAATAAAGAGGAAAATCTGAAGAAATTTCCGCCAAAAAAATTGAGCACCTATTCTTACTATATATATATATATATATATATATATATATACACACACACACACACTCATTATAGAATCAAAATTTGATCAAACAGAGCACCAATGAAAAATATTTAAAAAACATCAGAGTTCTAAATCATTTTTAATGATAAAATTTTAAAAATAACAAATAATACATGCTATAATATAGTGAATAAATATGATGGTTTACAGAAGTACTTCGAGTTCCTTATAATAATTAGGTACATATATTAAAATAATGATAATAATGAAATTTATTATATGTGTGACATATTTGATAATAAATAATCTTTATAGTCAGAAATGTTTTTGATGAATACATTTTAACAAAATATGAAAAATGGAAAGAAAAAGTTACAATAATGAATAATTTGTTTATGAGAACAAATATCATAACCAAATTATTCATATATAATATCAGGATATTCTATATATGACAAAAATTATCAAATATATTAATAAGCATTTTCACCAAAACAAAATATATACATAAATTATAATATGAATAAAAACAACTCATATAATTTAAATAAGTCACAATATATTAACTTATATACTAATGTGTCTCAAAGGTTGATTAAACTAAGAATTAAATCTGTGTAAAAACTAAACAAAAAAAGTTATGATATAAAAAGTGACTCTAATTACTAAATAAGAAGCAAATATAGATGACAATATTATGAAAAAAAAATCCTTTAGTATTATAAACTTATCAGTGTTGTCTTCAGGAAAGATGACTTGTCAATTATTCCATAATTGACACTTAAGAAATGTCATAATAGTGGTCTGTTTTGTGAAAGGTAATGAATGAAAAGCGGCTCTATTTGTGAAAAAAAATTCAAAACATAACTCAAGATCATTAAAATTACTACTACTACCATTTGTGATTATTAAAAAATTCTTAGACATACATGAAAATTTCCTATTTTATTAAGCAGAAGGAAAAGCAAGAATTAAAACTATTCTAAAATTTTTAGAAAAAAGTTATTGAAAAAAATGAAGTTATTTTTGTTAAATGATTTAGAAATAAATGTTGATATAATTGACATCATTTATTTTAAAAAATGGCATTAATAAATATTATTCCATAAATTTTTATTTAAAAAACTAATGTAGTATACACAATAATATCCTACTTGTAAAAATTTAAGAAAATTTTAAGAAAAGGAATGTTATTTTTTTATTATCAGAGCTTTTTCAAAATCATCAATGTAAAGACCTAAAAAAAATTTTGTAGCATTGTTAAGAAGTCAGTGAGTAACATTGTAATGACAATACTTGCAATGAAAAAATTAATGAATTAAAATACCACATTAGTCTTTTATATAGCAAAAAAATTTATAATATTCAGATAATAACTTAACATTTTATAAAATTATTAAAAAATACATAACAAAATATAAATATGATTCCTATTTTTTTTAAAAATTTACTTACAATTACACACACTTTATTCTATTTTATTTTATTACACTGCCTTTTACAATATAATTTTAAAAGTTAACATATACTAATAAGTAATCATTTTTCTGAAATTTTAGGATAGGTATAAAGGATATTTTAAGAATTTCTTGTCTATACATCAAAAATTTAAATATATATTTCTTTGTTTTATGTTCAGTTCAAAAGTTAAGTTTATTTTTTTTTGCCAATATCTAATACTCTCAAAAAATTAAATATATGAAATTTGCTGAGTTGACATTTTTGTGGTTTCCTATTTTTACATTTATATATTATTTCAGAAAATTTTGACATTTGACTCTTCACTTTTTAACTTTAAATTCCATGTAATCAAATACTTACAGGCAAATTGGCAAACTCAATGCTTTATAAATATGGGATCAAATTGTTAATTATGGTTAAATTACTATAAGTGTTTGATTGTAATTTCTTATAGACAAAAGTCAGAAAAAAGTTTTTAAAAATTAATTTTAAAAAAAAAATTCTAATAATTGTCAAAAACAAAATAAAAATACTGAAAAAAATATGTTTAATTTTAGAAATGTAATAAAAATATTCAGGTCATAATAATTTTACTAATACTATAATATGTTTCAATATATATGTTAGTCAGGTTAGAAAATATATTTAAAACAATATATCCTTATAACTAAATTTATTCTTGAAATAATGTTTCAAACAAAGCTAATTAAATTAACATTGATTACAGTTTTTTTATTAGTAATAAATGTATTAATTCTTTTGGTAAACCTAATAATGCTTTGCAACATATTCAAATTAAAATAAATATTTTATTTCAAAATTACACTATGAAAACTAATAATATTTTACAAAAAACATCAATAGGACAAGGATTATAAAAAATATTAGGAAAAACATCAATCAGAAATAAGCTATAACAAATTTTAATTAACAGATAATTTTCAATAATAAATAAATTATAGATAATTATTTTTTGCCATCATTTCTTAATAGAATATAAACTGCACATGAACTTTTTACACCTAAGTAAACAATAATTGATAAACTAAATAATAGGTACAGTATACTAAATTGATATTTTATTATTATAATCTAACATTAAGTAGCAAAAAAATTATGATATTTCATAAAGTCAAAATAAGTTTATAATGAAAGTATCCAAATGATAACATTATTAAGTCATGTATTATTTCAACATCCAATACAATAACCTTGACATTACTTACAAGACAGCCATAATTTTTAAAAATTGCATGCTGATTTCTTAAGACAAAATTTTAAAAAATGAATGATTACAAAAGGAAACTCAAAAGTAACACAACTGCTTAATATATGAAATAAAAAATTAATTTTATTATTTGTTTGCTATTTATCAAAATTCTTCATAAAAAGTCCTTATCAAATTACATACTTTGCTATGATATCAATAGTAAAATTATTTTGCAAATAAAAAATATATTTAATAGTATTTATAAATAAAGTTTTGAAAACTATTATAAATTGAAAATTCATGAATAATTATATTAAAAAATACCTGCTGCGTTAATAACTCGATCAGCAAGAACGATTCCTTGCGAAGTTTCAATTTCCCATTTCCCATCTTCTCGTAGTTTCATACCATTTACAGAGTTATTGAGACAGAAGGAAGCTCCATATTTACGTGCACCAGCTGCATATGCCATTGTCAAAGAATAAGGATCAATATGACCATCCGATGGATTGTATAGCCCTCCTAAAATCTTAGAAATCAATTAAAAATTAATTATTAAATACTCTTATTATTTTATACATTTCTAAATACTCTAATTATTTTCAAAACATTTATTAAATTTTATGCTAAAATTATCTCAATTTTTGTTTTTAAGTTGTTCTCAATTTTTGTTTGAAGTAGGTTAACTATATAATATTAACACTCAAGCCATTCATTATAATTTGCTTAGAAAATGCTGGTCATAATTTGAGTTTATAATGTACAATTATTGCAATAAATATATATTAGCAATAATTCGAAAAATTGTCAAGACATTCCAAAATGCATAATAAACCATGCCATACTTGGTGAGCTTTAATTTTAAGATTTAATGCTCTGTATTAATTTTAAGACACTGACATGCTGTAAGAAGTATTTTTTTAACTATCAATATGCAAACTCTCTTCTTAATTCACCAAAACTCAAATTAAATAATTAAATTATGAAGGCAATCAAGAAAAACATATCTATGGAAATACAAATTTCAATCAAAATTTATCTTATACAATATAATAGAAAATCTGTTTTAATTCTAACTTTTATATATAGCACATACATTTACATAATAATTTTTCATTCATTTTTGAGGAAAAGAATAAAAATAAAATAACAAATCAATTTACAAGAAAATATTCACTTACACCATCCATATTAAGAAGAGGGAAATGTGAATATATTTCTTCTGGAGTGATAAGTTTTTGAGGAGCTTTTTGCCAGCCTTGTCTCTGCATTTGGTACTTAAATTCTCGCAAGCGCTCTTCAGTTGTGGCTAAACGAATACTTCCAGGCTGATGAAAACTTAAAAGCTGGAAATTTTTATTATAAATTTTTTTTTCTATTGAAATGCATTTCTTGAGTTGAATGCAAATGAATATTGCTTAGAGCATATAAATATATAATGCAAATTCAGTCTAGAATTTTTAATCTTTATTTTATAATTGAACATTTAATCAAACTTTAAAAGATTTGGGTATTTCTTTAAATGTTCTAATTTACTGTAAAAGTATTCAGTTAGAGTTCATTAAGAAATTGATTAAGATTAAAATCTTTAAATATTTTACAATTTGTACGTATTTTATAAACACCAATCAACACATAAATTGATGTGAAAAATACTGAAATTAGAAATTTATTTATTTTATAATTTATAATATTTTATAACATGATATATAATTTAAATCAAAACTTGCTTAATGTTAAAAACTATCCAAAATTTCTTATGTTTAATCCAAAAATTGCAAGATAAACCAACAGGAAATTAAGAATGATTTCCAAATGGTTCATTTAAAAAAATATAGTATTAATATTTGCTCATTAAGAAATATAAAAGTTGCTAATTTTCTTAAAATAATAAATAACATTAGTGATATGATTATTAATAGTTAAAAAAAGTTAAAACTATTTAATAAATTACAAAATATCAAATACAAGTTACAAAGGAGTTAGAAATTAACTCATAATTAAAATAAATAATTATTCAAAAAATATATCACCTGTCCTGTTTCTTCTTCGAGTAGTGGAAAAAGATTGATACTATAATAATGTAATTTTTTCATATTGATACCAGGATGGTATAAAGCAGTCAAACCAGCCTAAGAAAATAATTATCGCAATAAATTATTTAGAAAAGAAAAAAAATAATTAAAGTATACAGTTTTAGAAATGATCTTATGAAAATTTTAATTATTTAAGCAACAAAAGAAAAACTTTTAAAATTTGATTAAACAACAAATACTTTTATTTATACATAAAATGTGTTTTCTGAATGACATTTATCGATCAATTTTATAAAAATATTGTGCAAAAAAAATGAAAGCTTAAAATATATACTATATGAATGTACATATGTACATTATAAAAATACAGTTGGCTATCAAAATAATGGAAATACTTGAGAATAAAAATGATGTTTTTAATGGGTTTCGTAAGCAGTAAAATGTAATAATTGCCCATTCAGTTTGAGCAAGTGTGGTTGAAACATCCCAAGCTATAGGAGTTTATAGAAATATAGTATCTAAAGTCATAAAAGCATACACACAGAATAATCTTGGTAAAACAAAATAGTAAACAGGAAAAGTAGCTCAGTGAAAGCTTCATTGGTATTGAAACAGATTGTAAAGTTTAAAAAACAAAAAACTCTCATTTATACAGAAGAAATCAGCATCTGAACTTTCCAGTGTCAATACAATTAGAAGCCACCTTCATAAACACAGCATTTATGGCAAAGCAGTAATTCTTGAGCTACTTGTCACAGATACTAACATCAAATATCATCTGGTGTAATGTCATGTTTGCAAACCTAATCAATTGACAAGTGAAAAAGAGTAATATGGTTGGGTGAATCATCTTTCACACTTTTCAATATAACAGGATGGGTGCATGTTTAGGAGACACCTGCACAAATGTAGGATCATGATTGTCTCCTTCCAACTGTCACCATTAAGATGCCCATATTAAATGTCATGATATGGGCAGCTGTATCATTATTTTCTGTTAAAATAATAGTAGCTTTGAAAGAATCATTGAGGAAAAGTATACAGAAATTTTAACTGACCATGTCCATCCTATGATGCAAACACTGTGACATACAAGAGATGGAATTTCCCAAGTTTATAATGTTCCGATTTATGCAGCAGGACTTATACAATCATGGTTTCAGAAACTTGAGGATAAACATCTATCTTACCATGAATGTTATCCGACCTGAATATAATTGAAGCATTATAGCCTATTTTAGAGTGTTCAAGGCAGAATTGGCATACTTCATTGACATCTCTCTGACACTTTTAAAATATTTCCATGAAGAATGGTACATTATTTCTTTAAATATTATTCAGCATTTGCTTGAACTGATTCCTAGGCTTATCCAACACGTAATGTCATTTTTGCAATGGCATGTTGTTTTACATGCCAAAGGCAGTCCCAATAAAGGATTCTTATAAATCTAAGACTTTTTCTATTATTTTGATAACCATCTGCATATTTATATACTATAGAAAAATAATCATGCTGCTTTATCATTAAAGAACATTTGAAAATATAGTCAATGTACATTGAATTTATTTGAAATACAAAAAATTTTGAATATTTTGTTTCCTTTATCTGGGAATTTTAATAATATTTACATTTAACATCAATAATATTATAATTTAACGTTTTAAAGTGGGTAAATTATACTAACTAAAATATATTAAAACTCACAGCATGCCAAGTAGATCCTGCAGTCAACTCAGATTTCTCCAATAATAAGACATTCTTAGCCCCCATTTTGGATAGATGATAAGCTATGCTTGTTCCCACAGCTCCACCACCTACAATGACAGTTTCGGCTGATTCTGGACATTTTCTTTCAATACTTCGCCTTGAAAATAAATATTTTTCAACTAATGAATGGTACAATCAGCTAAGAATTTAAAAAATGTAATAAAAGAAGTTCCACATTTTAAATTCTTTATCTTAAAATTATGCAACATTTACATATTGTACAAAACTATCAAATCATTATACATGTTTTTACAGTTAGGCTTGATTAGATATTAATCATGATTTAGATATTCAATATAGTAACATAATCTAAAATTAGTGTAATAAAAAAACATACTGAAGAATGTTTCAAGTTTTGGAAATGTATATTTTTAAATCATTAGTGAAGATAAGACTCTTTAAAACATACTATACACATATTAGAGCTTGAGCTAAAAAAAATTCTCTAATTATATATATATTATATTTTGTATAAAGTATTTATTAGAGAAGAAAAGAATATTAAATCTGTAATGGATTAAGTAAAGTTAAACCATAACCCTGTATTAAATAAGATATTAATTTGAGTTGCATTAATGGTGTGAATTAAAAAAAACAATTTTAAAGCTAATATTTTAGCTATTAATGACTATTGAGAAGAGAAATAACAAATAGTAAAAAGGTATAACATTAATATAAAAAAATGATAATATTGCGGTCTTACAATAATGAAGATATCTTAAAAATCAGATAAATATAAAACAAATAAAGATATTCATATGATAGGACAAAATATTACAGATTTTCAAATTTCCAACTAAATTACTTAACTGCATTAAAATAAATATATAATTTAATAAATATTCAATAAATGTTTAAAAAAACTATATAATTAGAACATTCTTGATAAGTAGTGCTTCATTAAATACTAGGTTGTAGCACCCTCTGTCTGCAGCGCCACCCATGGCATCGTCAACGGGGAGGCCAGTCCCTCTCCAACAACCGGAGGAATGAGACATATGTCCATATGACTCTCATGTTTACCCTATTTCCTTCAAATTAAAATGTTTTAGATGTAACTTAGTATTATTTGTAGTATCTGTGTTGTGCTCAAATTGTACCTTAAATTGTAATAAAATATTTTGAGCTATTTAAGGAACTTATTTCTTTGTTCCTATTAAACCAGCTACATGCTACAAGGTCTATTTTACCCCAATACACTAGTTGTAATCAAAAATACATGGCACAATAAAAGCAAAATATTAAATAAATGATCATTTTATATCTTAGCTAATCTGTATATTATAATCCAAAATTTAAAAAATAATAAAAAGTTACTGGATCAAAATTCAAATTTTTTATCAGTAATTGTCATGACTTAATTATTATACCAGTTCTAGAAAGATTGAATAGTTAAGGAAGTTATCAATAAGATTTGGCATGCTTTAATACAAAATTCTGGTAATCAAAAAATAACATAACTTATGTATTCAAATGTGTTTATAGTTCTAAAACATAAATAAATAACGGAACAATCTCAAAAGAGATTAAAATTTAAAAGTTATCATAGTCTGATAACAGAAAATCAGAAAGGGTGAAGTAGAGTTAAAAAACATATACTGGAAAATTTATGTAACCTTTTTCAGTAAAATTATTATTCTTTTCAACTTTCTTCAGTTCAAGATTCGCTAATTTCCCTTCAATTCAATTTTATAAGCGTTTTACTCTGGATTAAGTGTAAAAATATTGATAAACAAATATTATTTAATGTATCAATAAATTAAATATAATTATGAATATCACAATAAATGTCTACACAAAGTGATGAAAAAATAAAATTTGTTTAAAAATTATTAATTTGTTTAATAATAACTAGATCCACTATACATACAATGCATTTGTAAACTAGTAATTAAATAATAATAATCAAGATCATCCTCTTGGTATAATTTAACTGTATCAAGAAGATATGATATAATTTAACTATAAAGAAGAAACTTAGAATAACTATTGAAAATATAAAAACAGATAAAACTAATTTTAGAAAATATTTTGTGTAATACTGTTGTTGTTGCTCTGAGTTATCCTTCAAATGTCTGACGAAATCAGACAAGGTCATCAGACCATTGGCCCTAAGGAAATCAAAGTCCAGAATTGTAATATCTTAACTACTGAAATTATAAGAATCTTCTCTTTCATAGTTAATACAGAGAAATGTCAAGTAACAATGAAATAAGAATTGTTAAACTAAAAAGTCAAAAAGAAAAAAATTTATTCAAAAGTCTGTTTTGAGAAAGAAAATGAAGGTCAAAATCAAGCATTTAAATTTATTTGCTTTTATGGCATATTATAGATATGAGATATTGGCATAACTGGTTAAAATTATGACTACAATATACATAAACATGATTTAGTTAGAAAAACTGGCAAATTTAAAAGTGTGAAAGCATATTAATTTTATTGACAAGCATTTTTATGAACATGTCAAGTTAAATATAGATGCATAGTTTTAAAAAAAAATCTAATATACGTTTGTTTACTTACAGATTTTATAACATTCAACTACTCATTATAACTTTAAAACAGTTGCAACTCCATTTTCATTTGTTCTCACTCAAATGTACATCAACAATAATATGTATTTGAAATATGTAATATCTTTATAATTAATTGATTTTTTATCACTTTAGTTATCTTATATGCCTCGGTTGTAAAGGCATTTCCCTAATTTATAAATATCATTTGGAGTCATGGTTCAGAGAATAGCAAAAACATAAGTAAGCACAAAAGCATATGTTGGTACAATCAACAGATGTCCTACAAAGGTTCTTAGACTACCATTAAAGAAACAAGAAATTAAAGGTCAATGAATATTCATAAAATAATGTAGAATTTTGTCTATTTATTGGTCAACTGTAAATTCTATGAAGTTAAATTACACCTCAAATATTTATAAAGCTTTATGGTGTTCTTCATAAAAAAAGAATGGGTAAATTTTTTATTTAATTTCTACTTCACCAACAATATTATTAAACTTATATCTTTCAGTTATGACCCAGTATAAAGTAAAAAGAATATTATTTTTTTCTTCTTGAAATCTCCATATTTCTAGTAGTTTAAATTATATATACAAGTTTTGGAAAGAACTGCTCATTAAATTAATAAATCTAATTAAAAAGAAGTAAAACTCTCTCTAACTAGCATTATTAGAAATTTTATCTCAGATTCTTATCATAATCAACTGACCTTGCAGGAATGCTTGTTAAGTTAATGTTATCAACAGTCACAATTTGTGTTTATGGATTTTATCTGAACTGATCCTGAACATATTTTCTTAATACTGAATTCTCTTGACTTTTCTACAGCTGTAAGGTAAGATATAAATGAGTTTTATCCTAATGAGAGGGACACAGATTATTTTGCTTTAATCCCGAAGATCCACAATTTTATCTTATTATTTGTATGGAAGCACATAGTAAGATAAAAGTGGAAATTCTTAAAATTATTTTAATATTTTTTTCATGTGTAATGTCATGTAAGTGGATGTAATCTTGACACAAGTGGAATCTTTATCATGGAAATAATTTTAAGTTACACTTAACTGTGAATTTTTAGATACAAGGTTTTGAACTTGACAAAAATTTCCATAAAACTTTTCATTACACATGCAATGAATATAATGTCATTAAAATTCACATAAGATACATTATAGGCTGTGTAGAGCAGCTTTATCTTGCATATTTTGACATAAAATCAAAGACTAGAGCAAATTGTGGGCTCCTCTTAAAGTTTGTGTGCAGTGTCTTAATGATTTTCATTTAGGACTCAATAAAAAAAGCAGACTTTTTTTACACTTTAAATTTCTATGACACTAAGGGAACTGAAAAACCACTCTGATGATACTTATTTTTATTCTGCCATGTCAATAAGTATAACTGTAAAAATCACTGTTATCACAAAAACATTTCATGGGCTATAAAACCTGTTCTAAATGATTCTTATTGCCTTCAACTGAATTAGCAGTCAAAATTATAACACAACATAAAAGTCAGCAAGAATTCTCCAGTATTTTTCAAAAACTTCAGTTTTGCTAATCTTTTTTTTTTAATTTTGCTTTTATTTTATTTTTTAACCAAATGTTTAGATATTTTAAAATAAAATTTAAAAGATTCATATCATATAAGCAGGCACAGCTCATTCTTAAAAATCAATGGTTCAGTGTTTATAATATGGAAATGTTTATCACTCTAATTAAGTAGTTTTTCATTATAATCATAAAAAAGAAAGAATATTACATAATTCAGATTATTTAACAAGTCTAATATAGAAATCATAAGAGTCCTGTCAGTGTAAGTGTTACTAATCAAATTTTTTACACCTATGTCTGCAAATTCCAACACAAGCTATAATATGGTTAAGAAACATTGATTTTTTGCATTTTACATTTGTGCTCATACTCATTCCATATTATACTATTTCAAAGAGCAACTACAACAAAAATGAACATTTGTAATAATATTTAAAATATTTATAAGTTAAAATAGTGGAATTTTTTCATCAATAATTACAATTTGAGATAAATACTCTGTTTCATTCACAGATACATAAAAATTAGCCAAATAATTTGAGAAACAGATTAATTTCCATAAATAAACATATTTAAGATGAAGATTTTAATGATTTCCTAGCATTTATTACGAAATGCCAGGCTTTCATTATGATAAATCTTGAAAAGTTGGTCTCCATTTTAATTATAACTAAAAAAATTTATCACTTTTTAATAAATTTATGTTTTACTAAAACTTATATTAATTGTTTAAAATAAAACAAATTAATAAAATGTTGAGTTAAATAGTTTACTTTACATCATTAATTTGTTTTTTACAACTCAAAGAGCAAATAAACACTTTATATTCAAGAGAACAATTACTTTCATACATGATTCTGATTAATTAATTATTTATTCTCCCTAATATCAATATTTGGCAGTAATAATGATTTTGTTCTTACTGAAAAAAGATCAAGATTTTTTTTATATGTCTTAAAAAATTCCACATTAACAGGAACTAAATTAATTAAGACTAAATTGTTTGAGATAACTGAGCAGTTTCAAATGAATATTTTGATCTGGAAATTCTAATACTGAAAAGGATACTAAAAAATAATAAAATATAATATTGAATGATTAAGCATACATATTATAATAACACAAGTTTAGTAAATAGATTATAATTCATTTATAATTTCAATTTGGTATAGACAATGAAGATAATTTGTTGCTCGGTGGTATCTTTTGCATACATGAAAATAATGAAAAAATTCTTTACAAAATGATTTTCAGTCTTTTTTTACTTCAAAAGAACAAATTTAATTCTGATTAATATATCCATTACATGAATTAAAAATATTTTTTATCAAAAAATTAGCAACTTACTCTTTTTGGCTAGAATGACTGGAAGTTCTATAATTTGTGAAAAAGAGAGTATTTCTCAACCTTAATCTCAAAGCATTCTAAAAAATATATTAGAATTTTTAAAATAAAATTAAATAACTTTTTTTTACAATAAAATACAGGAATGATATATTTGCATATTTTCAAAATACTTTATAAAAGAACAATGAGCGACTTTCTTGATTTTTAACAACTTATTAATAACTATTATTATGATTTACCCTAAAAACTCTATTAAGGATTTCAATAAAGAAATGGATGTAATCCAAGTACTTTTCTGATATCAAGATCAGATTCATCATTAGATGAATTTTTAAAACTGCCAAGAAGCTCATATGAAGTCCTCATTTTTATTTGTCAGAGAAAAATTTAGCAATTTTAATTCCAAATTAAAAAATTTTTCATGGATTTGAAATTTCTTATTTTACAACTATTTTTGAGTTTTAAATTATTGTCAAATAGCAACAATGTAGTGATATCTAAAATATCATTCCCATAAAATATAATTGCTAGTTTATCATCAGTTTCAGAAGAAATATCAAATTGTAATATTTGGAGTAATAGGGTAATACTATTCATCAAGTTTTTTAAACTAAGTGCTTGAAATTAATGTAAACAATATTTACAAATACTGTTCTGTTTTCCACACACATTTTAATGAATTCAAAATTTTTTTTTTAATAAATAATGGAAAATATTTTACTTAATAATATAAATATATATGCTATTAATTTAAATGATTCTTCAGTTAATAATATTTTGTATAGGTAATACATTTTACAATAAGAAAGCACAATATGAGAATTAATTAAATGCTTTCCTTTAATAGTGTGTTCAGTATTAAGTTTAGAATAAACTCTGGATTTTCCATGAGCAAATTATCTAAGCACTGTAAATTTAATTTTTTTTGAAAGCCTATGACTACGGTGAAACTGATGGCAAATTAATAATAGTTTGAATAAAAAAATTCCTGGAAATTAACTTATCATTAAACTACTCATTTTTAAAATAATTAATATATACTTTTGAAGGAAAATAATTAAAATCTTTTCACATAAAACGTTTTATCAATTCAGCCATACAAAAAATATACCAAATTAATTTTAATTTCTTCCTAACTGCACATTGGAGAAGAAAAGAGTTTTAATTTCTAAGCTGAAAAGCATATTTATGTTAATTTTTTCACACTGAAGCACAACTCAGTTTTTCCCAGTTTTTTAAAAACCCCTGTTTATTTCAAAAACACTTGTTCATTTAAAATCAATTTAAATTATTTCCATTTTTCTGTATCACAGCTTATTTTTAAAAAATTTTTAAAAATGCATAACATAATTTGTTGTATATGACTCATCTGCAAATTATTATTTAATGGAAATAAGATACTCAAATTTCCAAAAGCTTTTCAATTTGCTAAATGTTTTTATTGGAAATCATATCAAATTTATCCACAAGCAATTAAGAAAAAAATAATATTCGCAAAAATAATGCATTTGCATACATTAACAATAAAGAGAAGTAGCATAAGTAATCAATTTACTTAAAGATTCTAAGAAATTTAATTACATTCAAATGCATTTTTGCATGTTTTCATGCATTAAAAAAATAACCTAGTAAAAAATTATTCAACAAAATCCAACAGTAAGAGTCACAACTCAATATGGCGCTTTTATTTGAATATCATTCTGGCAACCTTATCAAACAGACAGAATCAGTAAGCTTTTCAATGTTGATAATTTGGCGAGAATCACTGACTTACAAATAGCCAATTTAATATATAGCTTTTACATTTATTTTAATATTATAAAATAGGAATGATCGATTTTGAAAAATTATTTTTAACCTTCAAAAAATAAGTTACATTGTAATCATAAAATATAGGAATTAAAAAGCTGTATTATAAATATTTATCCAAATTTAAATCCATATAAAATGCATTATTTTACGAAGTAAGAACTTTTACGTTATTAAGCAATTTTTAAGCATTTTTTACGTACGAAAATCATAAATGAAATATGAAATTTTAAAGTCAGCAGTCATTATTGCAATGATACATAAAAAATTAATATGTAACTGTAAACAATATGAGATTTATACTGATGAAAGTAAGACGAATAAAAAGGTTATTAGAAATGTCTCTAATATTAAAAATAAACTTTATACCTTTTTAGGGCCAGTGTAATATTTGATGGTGCTAAATGTTCTTTCAAATATTAATTAAAATCATTAATTCTAATTCTTTATTATCCAAATCTATTTTAATAATAAAAAAATTACAAATAATCTTTTTGAAAGTTACTAATGTGTATTATTTAAGCCTGAGACGAAGAGTCAATGAATTATGTGTACTGTTATAACTGAATAATTAAACTCCTTCAAATATACTTTAAATAAAAAAAACTTACCATTATACCTGATGATAATGTAAGTAATTATGGAGAAAAAATGGGAGGTTTTACCATTCACAATTAATATGAAATTCTTCAAATTTGCTCTTTAAACAGCTGCTGGAAATTTTATCACACTAGCCATGAACTTAGTAATTTTTTTTATCTCATGATTATTATTACAAAACCGAAATTATTACGAAATCCAGAGATATCTTCGTTTCGAAAGACAGTGTTATCATGTATTCTGGTTTAAGAGATAAAAATATAGTGTTAAAATGTACGCTTACGATAGTATTCTTTTCTTTATTTATTTATCTTTTCTGATCAACATTGTCGTTATTTGTTTCAGTACAAATATCTATAATGCTTAATATTCAATAAATTTTAAAGCGAACACTCAGAGAATAATATGTAACATAATAACTAGAACATATTTGAATTAATTTGAACTTAATGATCTTTTTTAAAGTCAACTATTTAGAAATAAATCTTTAAATTCGATGTTTACAACATAAGAGAAATATCTTCACAGCCTGTCGTGGATTCAACTTACATCGTTTTAAATTCTATTTTGCTATATTTATATTTAATAATCAAATCATTTTTCTTCACTAATTCGCTTGGTAATTTAAAAAATATAATGAAAAAAATAAAAAAACCAAGGAGATCTAAATATTCAATAACAGAATTTGAAAAAAGAAGCAAGGAACTATTAACTTTTTATTTATATTTTATGTAGTCTTATTTCGGAACTAGTTGGGTATCCACATCTTTTGGCGAACATGGTGAATTTTTTTCGTCGCCAAGCTAAGCGTGCGTTTTTTAACACGGGAATTTTCCCGAAGTTCGAAAAATAAGTAAACAAAAAATGAAAAATGAATACAACAAAAAAATGCATGTCAACAACGTTATGCACATGAAACATTATGAAAAAATATAATAATAAATTAACAAAAATATATAAGATATGTATAAATTAACAAAACGAAATTGGGAATAAGAAAAACAGTTTACGATGTTAAAAATATAAAAAATATACAAATAAATTAAAAATATATATATGTAATAAATAAACTAAATAAAAATATGGAAAAATGTATAAGAAAAATATAATAATAAATTAACAAAAATATATAAGATTTGTTTGAATTAACAAAACGAAATTGGACAGGGAAAGCATGCTGGAGCAACAACAACATTTAATTAACTATACAAAGGTACATCAAACAACAATTATGACCAACTCGGCTGATTACCTTACACATCGTAGGTCACTAGTACGTCTTATATAATGAGACTTAATATATTTAGATTTAAGTTATATAATGAGATTAAGCATAGTTATAGTTAAGCTCACGGTATTTATCATTATCAAAAAATACATAAGCTAGCCATTACTCTAGTGCAACAAAAATTTACTCAACTGCCAACCATTTCAAGCCACGAATAGGGAAATTTTGCTATATGAATTGTGAACAAATGTACTAAGTTCGTAGTACACAAAGTGCGCCATAAAGACATAATTTTTTGTCCTGTTTAACTTTCATAACGGGCGTCTATCAATAACGGGCGTAAAATATACAGTATCTATGAAATATCAAACACATTTTGATGTTCAATAATTAATAAAATAAAGAACATAAATTTAAAATAATAACACAAGTTGTTAGGCAGAATCAAAAAGTTTTGTGGCATTTGTCAATGGATTTCGACATGTGTGCCATTTATTGACAAAGAATAGCATAGTTACCGAATATTAGAATTAATTTTTACGGTTACTATATACTTAGATCCCTGACAATTTTGGCAACATAAATTTAACAAATAATTTAATGAACGAAACATAATTATACACATAAAGTTAGCAAGATTAGATCAGCGTGCTCACGCGAGCTAGAGTTAAACTAGCTTCTCTCCTTTTCTGGCGGACTACAGTCCAGGAAAGGTTGAATTAGCGAACTGGTGCTGCCATCTGTGAATAGTAATGGGAGTTCCCCACACAATAAAGACAATAATTAATTTCGTACCAGGTTCAGTCAGCTCGGTTAGTGAAGCTTTAAATATGAGAAAACAAACAGAACCAAACATACTAAATCTAAAATTTATTAACATCTAGAATAGAGTTCACCGGATAAGTGTCGATAGCATACAGATCTCAGATTTGCACAGTGTTTAAGTACATATTTCACTTAATGTCAACTAGTTATGCAACAATCATTGTTGGCATAAATTGAAAGTTAAGTAAAAATTAAAAAATAAGGGAGAAGTCATGTCGGCCATGCTGCTTAATAGCTCACCATACGTAAAACAGTATCGGGATCCACACAGGCAATTTTGGCCTATAAGTCACGTACATTTGACATTTTCCTTTTGTAATCAAATGTCCTTTAGGAGACCCCAAAGGAAAAAGTCCAGTAGTTTTATATCATGTGGTCTGTTAGGCCAAGGATTTGAACCTCCTCTTCTCATTCCATCTTTCTGGTAAATGATCATACTAAAAATTACGTACGATGGTATCTTAATTGTTATTGTCATTCTTTTCGATTTCCAACCGAATAAAACATCACAAAAAATAAAATGTCAAACTAGTTCATCAAAAATGAAAATGACATTGCATTCTATTCTTGGCTAAAAACAAATAGAAAAATAAATTTCGTAAAATTCATAAGCAATATTTAAGAAAGAAAAGCTAGATGTTATAAAATAAATTACACGAGCAGATGATATTTGCAAAAGAAATGATATTCAAATGAAAAAAAGAAATTTTCTACGATAATGTTCACTAAAAATGGAAGTGTAATTGTCATTCTGTGTACAAATGCCATAAATTTGTTTACATCTTCATTATCTTTTGAATTATTCAACATCAAAATATGTCCAACATTTTACAGATTTCCTGTAAGAGGCCATCCTTGAATTCTATACAGTGGTATGAAACCCGTTCCTCTTATAAAAAAATCAACATTTCTAACCAAATCAACATTCTTTTCCGATAAAACATTTTCCATGCTCAGTGTGGATGTGTGATATGAACCATCTTCCAGAACAAACATGGCGTATTCTATTAAACGTGGATATTTATTCTACATTCTGTACCATCAAAATGCTCTTTTTTAAATTTTTCATACACGCTAAAATATACTAATTTGATTTTTAATAATGTCTAAAATAAAATCAGTATAAGGATTTAAATAAAATTTGATTTAATTTGTAGCAAATTTAAATTTGTGACTGCAATTTATAAATGCAAATAGGCATCATTCCGTATACAAAAGGTGAGAATTATAATAAATATTTCAAATTTTGATTCCTTTATATACATACAATGATGGAACAACACAAATTATTATTAAGTACAAAACACCTTATATATAAAATAGCATTAATTTCAGTCTAATATCACCTCAAAATTCTCAAGTAAAAGAAAAAACTCCCATCTTTAAAAATTTTCTAAAACTATTCCATGAAAAATAGGATTTTATATATGGTATTTGATGGGACCAAAATTTCGTCGAAATAGCCCTATCCGTAAACTCTAAGATTGGATTAAACAAGCATTTTCCAAACATATAGCATATGTTGCAAACTGCAAGGTTATCGAAATTAAACTTCTTTTATCTTGGAGACCATTCTACTAGACAACAGAAAAATATTTGGACGACAAACTCTTTCAGGAATGGGCTTGAGATTTTTGGCATAAAAATAGCTCATATTATGGTTACTAGATGACTCTTCCAGTTGTCGTGTGTAGAAAGCACAAACTGAGATTCCGAAACAAAAAGGTACTTATACTCTTATATAAAGGGAAAGAGAAATAAGGATAATATACAACACTGAAATCAGAATTTATTAGTCAAAAAATATAAATGCTTCTGTAAAGGACATTACTAAACTGCATATTAGTGATTTGAAAAGGTTCAACAACAACTTCCATTCTGAAAATCGTGCTTTCTACCACTCACCGAAGAGAATCAAAATGAGTGTTCTGAATAAAGCTGCGAGTACAGTTCTTCATATCGGATACCAGTTCTCAAAGATTCCGGGTAAACGATGTCCTTCCAAAATCCTCTTAACTAGAAGTCACTATGCGAGAGATCGGGTGATTGCATTGCTGAGGAGTATTGACTGATCATCCATAGGTTGGTAAATGTGCACCTCAACAATTGTTAAATTGTGTTTTGATGAATGATTCGTACCATTTTGCATGAATGTCGTTTCTTGAAGGCAGCCTCTTTGCTAGAGAGTATGAATTACGTACATCTGTAACACGTCATGATACAGCAACCCGTTTATGGAACGCATGATGAGATTTTGAGGAATCACTTGTTCAAAAAAGTGTGGTTTGAAAATGAATAAAGCAGTGAATCTGCATTATGCGGTCACTTTCGTATCATTCAAGAGTTTGGTGTGCACCACGAGGGGGTGAGATGAATAATTATGGGTATTCAAGTTAAGATGAAAGTGGGCTTCATGCCCTTAGAATGTTTTGTGGCCAGGAATCATCAACCGCCATTCTCGCGAGAAATTGCAGCGCAAACGTTTCGCGAATCTTCGAGTGATGACGTTCTAGTTGATGAACCACTTGAATCTTATACAGGTATAGTATGGCATTCTGCACATGATAGGGTGGACAATGAAACAGAGCATGTCTAGAGCACGTGAAATTGTTGTTACACAGATGCTTTCGTAAAGCGATTCACTATTGGCTTCCATGAACACTGTAACAACATCTTCTAGCATGACGCAGTTAGCCATTTTTTCCTTCTTCTTTCCGGCAGAACACCCAGGTGTCTATTTACTCTAATTTCACCTTTGTATCTATAAGATCATGTGGACTGGGCACATATGAGGGGAATGAAAATCATGCCCGATGGATCTAGAACCTACGCAGAATGCAGGCACTACACAGGAGTTCCACTGGATCCGAGGCATCTCTACAACTGCATCTCTGTTGCCTCGACCCTCTTCAACATCGACCCCAACTGCTGCCATGACACCCTTTATACGGAAAAAGGTGAAGATGAGGCCAGGGCAGTGATCCATGACTTTGGTCCCATATAACTTGTCTTTTTTACCTTTTCTTTTTGCCCTTGTCACACGACAACAACAACATCTGTAAGATCCGACATCGGTCCACATGGTTTATTTCTTGAGATGGCGAAACTCGCACTGCATTCTTACCGTAGCAACAATGCAGTTTTACTAGCAATGTTCTCTCCATCAAGTTTAGCATTTTGCAATGCTCATTTGATAGTGGCGTGAATGTCTTCTTTTTATCATGAGTGAAATTTTCATTAGTTACAGCAATTGCTGTCCCACAGCGCTATCTGGTGGTGATAATTTGAATTATTTATTAATTTCAGATATTTTAGAAATCTAAATTGCATCCGAGGAAAAGTGTGTTGCCCAAATGTTTTTCTGTCCGGACTGGTAGAATGGTCTCCAGGAGCATTGATGTTGCGGAAGTTTAATTTCATTAACCTTACACATGTTTATGCGTGTAGTATACCGTATTTTTAATGGGGAATTCTTAAATTAATTTCTAATATTGATGAGTGCCAGACATTTTTATTTTATTTATAAGTGAATTTTAAAGTTTAAAATGCTTGAAATAATCCAATGTCTTACAAGAAACCTTTATATATAGGTAGAAAAAGGTGGACGTAAAACGTTAATGATGTACTTTAATAAAAATTTTGCTGGTGCTTTTGAAAGTATTTTAGCATCTCCTTACAAAAACTCAGGTCTTCTACTATTTCAAAAAAATTCCAATTTTTAGTTCTTTATATGAATTAGTAAATAAACAATAAATTAAAAATATTTTATAGATTTAAAAAAATTATTGCCTATTATTTGGAGATCCGTCATTTTACCTACTATAAAATACAAATAATTTCTAACGTCTACTAACACAAATTAATGGCAATCCAACAACAAAAAATGAAAATTTTTCATTTATTTTTCGTTTAACATTTTTTTTAAAGTTTTAATTGAGTGAATATTCATTCTGTCATCATATGCTGAATAAGACTTTGGTAATAATACTGCTTTATTCCAAAGTTTATATATCCAAGAGAAAATTGATTCTCTTCCTTATTAGATAATAATATTTAATAAAATATGTTTTTCTCGTTTACATTCTTCTCATATATTATATTTTAATAAAGCAACACTTAATATTTTGGTATTAATTTTGAAGTATTACTCATAGGAAGATGCAGACAATGAAATAGTAGTAAACAAACATTTATTCAATCTCCATTCAAAAGTTTCATCTGCCAAATATCGAAAGAGTTTGATGGCAAAAACTGATTGTTATTGCATATGTTTTACTCATTATTAATGCGTGGTCGAATAAATAGATATGAGAAAAAGAGAAAATTTCCTTCATTATATTTGGCGAAAATATTCCGTTTTGAAATTTTCGATTCCAAATTATTTCAGTGAAGTCTACAGAAATAAGCTTTCTTTATTTTTCTTCCAATAAATTTTAATTTAGGTTAAGTGAAATTCTTGAGAGCCTTGAAAATAAATTGAATAAAAGTAACACAAAAGTATTTAAGGGAATGTATCTAAATTTACTTGAATAAAAATAACTTTTCTTTCTTTTCAGTTAACGTTTTTCCAAAATAATAAAATTAAGAGCTTTTTGTGTCTTAAAAATAAAAACAAATCGTTGTTCTTAAGATTTCAGGAAAAAAAACAAGTAATTAGTGCTTACTAACGAAAATAGATGGCGCCAAAATAAAATTTGCTTTATCTTTATCATGTTCATTGTAATTCATTTGATTTTACTACTAAAATATTTAAATATTAATTAATTTTTAACTGTTTGAAATAAGAAAGAAATCATAAAATATGTTTTAATCAAAATTAAAATTCAATATACTTAAAAGTAATGTTTATTCTATCTAATTTCAGAATTCTAATAAGTTTTAGGGAACAAAATTAGGGTTTCGCTTTTTCAGAATTAAAATGAATTGTCTTCTCTAGAGATCTTCGATAAAAAGGATTTTAATTTAATACAAATTATAAAGAGAAATGGAAGGTAATGGTTTGGGTAAGATAAATAGAAACGGAAGGTAATGGTAGAAGATTAGATCTCGTGGTTGTTTGATTGGAAATTTGATAAAAATTAATTGAAATATGTCTTTCTTACATGAATGTACAATTATTTTTCTGGAAAAAATACTGTCATAATTCTATATTTGAAAACTTAAATTATGTATCAGCAGTATCATTTTTATCAATTATTCTAAACTTTTAATTTTCAAAAAATGTTCGAATAAAAACTCCTTTACAGAAAACACACTGTTATCATATCGCCTAACATTTCAAAACCATTCACTGGATTATTTCCGTTTGTTATATGCTTTTATTTCGGTTTACATCAGATACTGTTTTTAAGAATGTGTTAGTAAGGATAATGTGAGAGCTGTTAAATATATAGATGTTTTCAGTATCTTATTGATTTTGTGAGAAGAAAAAAGGCGGTGTATAAATCTTCTTAGACCACATTTTCCTTTCAATTTTTACAATTTTTCCTATAAACTTTTTTTGTTATTAAATTGCAATCGTAACCTTAGTAAATCGCCAACTCGAATTATCCGCCATTCAGAATAACTTGTCGTTTTTAGTCAGCCTCGTTTTCTTTCCATAGACGAGATTGTAATTTCATCCTTTCTCTCGTTTATCCAACGTTTATTCAAACAGAATAACAGACAAGTCGTCACTTAATGAAAAAGAAAAGTCAGAAGACAAGATTTACTTGAGGCACAACTTGATTGACATTTCAAACAATTCCAGAAGAAGCTTGAAAGAATGCTAATAAAATAATATAAAAAAAACCTGCTGAAAGAATTCTGGTGAAACAGAATTTTAGAAGAAAAAAACGTTCGATAGAATTCTAATAAAATAGAATTCTAGAACATTATTGAAAATGTGTCAAATTTCAAACAGAAAAATTAATGAAAAACTTCAGTAGTAAATAAAATGAGTTACACATGTAAGGAAAATATATATTGAATTTTAAAAAACGAATTTTGAATTTTGATTGAATTTCAAATACACTGCTAGCCACCAAAATTGCTAAATTGCACCAAGAAATACAAGAGATATCACAACAAAATTTATTTTGTAGATAACATGTTGACCAAGTATCAAATGATTAAATTTATAAACTTCGGTAAAGTGTATTCCCTGCCAAATGAGTAGCCAGAATAGCCACCATTATTGGAGACCACCCCTGTCACGCGCCTCGGCATTGATTCAAAGGGACTTCGGATGTGTTTCTGGGGTACAGCAGAGGAAGCAGCTTCCACACGTTGCCAAAATTGATCAGGTGTGGCAGCTGGGAATGTAATCTGGGTCAATGGTTGTGCAACCATGGGCCACATGTTTCCTATCGGCGAAAGATCCGGAGAGTGACCCGGCCAGATAAACAATTCAATCTGGTGATTTACTAAGAACCCACGGACAATGCGTGCCACGAGTGGTCACGCATTATATTGATGAAATATGACTGTCGGTAAGCCCTGAAGGTAAGGAAGGACAACTGGCTCCAAGAACTCGGAGATGTAGCGCTGGCTGTTTAAAGTACTCGGAAATGCGTACTAAGGAGTACGTGTGATATCCGATACCACCCCATAACATAATACCCGGTGCAGGACCAGTGTGTTCTGTTCGCAGCTGTTCAGCATCCTCTCTCCACGGTGTCTCTAGACTCGAATGCGACCATCGTGGTGTTGCAAACAGAAGCGTGACTCATCAGTAGAGACAATTTCATTCCATTCTGCCGTCCACATCCTTTTTTCATCGTACCATTGATAGGGGAGACATCTGTGGTTGTGCGTAAAGATTAGACGAAGCAATGGACGTCTTGCGGACTGACCACTCTGATGTAAACGACGTCGAATGGTACGCGCAGACATTGGATGATGCGTTACAGACTGAATGTGCTCTGTTATGGCTCGTGATGTGGCTGAGCGATCCGTCACTGCCATGCGCACAATTTACATGTCATCACGTAAAGGGGTGCACTGAGATGGATGCGATCGAACACGTCGGTCCGATCGTACCTTCCAGCATCTAACGATCACATATACGCATTACAGTAGTTTTATTTCGTCCAACTCTAGACTACTAATTTCCCAGAAAGATAATCCACAATCTCGGTAAGCTACTTTCCTTCCTCTGTCGAACTCAGATACTTGATCAAAAAATGATTGTTATTTTCTACAAAACGTAATTGATATTTTTTTTAAAAAAAAACACAAGAAAAACACAATTGCAGAACTTGAAATCGTCGAAATCTCCAAGGCGTAAAAATCGCTTTGAAGTGGTGCCACAGGCTCGCGTGAAGTGCGTCTGCGCTGAAATTCTAATCATTTGCATATCTAACGTCCGCTTAATGCATGTTGTAAATTTCATGTTATTTACATGCTTCCATCAAGGCGTTGCATTTACGATGGCCCGCAATGTAAAAGTTGAATCAAGTAAATGCGTTTAATTTCTTTATTAATTAATAAAATCACTAAGAAACTATTGAAAAATATTTTTAAATTATATTCCAAAAAAATTTTGCTTGTTATTAAATTAACTTTTTGATCAAACCTGTACATATTGTTATTGTTAGCAATAAAATATCAATATCTAAAAACTGAAAATATTTTAATCTGCTGAATCACTGAATTCAGATCAATGATATTCAATTTATAAAAATGTTTGACATTAAATTTAAAATTCATGTGATTAATTTAGTTACGCAGGATATTTCATCAAATCGTCATTCCTTCATCATAAATTAACCGGCAGTTCTCATAAAGTCGTCACAGCGTCGATGTCCCTTGAGTGTCTCATTAATAAGATTCATATTTAATAAGTTAAATAATATCACTTATTATATTTTCTTTTATTAAAGTTTTCCACGCACTGCGTACAAGACACTTTGAACACATGAATTTCAACCATTTACAGTTTTCTTGCCAACAATCGATTCAGATAAAATAATCAGCATTGTGAATATTCTGATATTAATATATTTTCAATTAAAGTTAATTGATATATTTAGTTTCAAATATAATCATAATTGTTAATTACTATTAGCTTTTTCTCTCTTATTTCTGAAAATTTAACGATGGATTTTAATTTGAATATATAAAAACAAAAAACAAATTATGATAAATTATTCAAATTATGATAAACTAATGATTCATAATTTGAGTTTGAATCATTAATTTATTTGATTTATGATAAAGTAATTCAAAATATTTATTATTATTTCTCTATTATTTTATAAAAATATGAAACATTTTGTTTCATAAAGAATAATCTAAATTCTAAGAACATTAAACATTTTTATATGTATTTTTATATATTCAAGCTGCCCACATTTTGGCCTGCATCGGTTTGAATAAAGGCCGGCTATTCTCGAGGCTGTGCTCTATTGTTTGAAGGCGTTCGGACTCATGGACCAGGTTTGATGTTGTTGTCAACCAAGAGGGATAATCCCCAACGCAACAATATGTAAATGTATAAATTTTTTTATTTAAGAATTAGTTAAACTATCAATATATATTAATACCTGATTTTACCGCCATGGCATTTAGACTTCATGAGCCTTTAAACTATTAAGAAACAAATGTCTTGCATGTTTTTATCAATGATAAAATCACGACAGTGACAAATCGAATTTTTTCAATATACACAGAGTAAGATCCGAAGGCACAGCGGTTCTTCATAATGGTTCTTCTCAGCTTATATATTATCTCTTTAAATTAGAGACGGTTAGCAGCAGACACTGCAAAAATGCCCTCTGCACTTAAGACACCAACCAGTATGCAGACTTAAAAATGAATCTTTAATGTTGTATACATTTTTAAAATACGTATGTATAAACGGCACACGTGCCATATAATCCATGATTCTAAATTCTGAATTTTTTTGGCGATGAAAAAAGTTGCCAAGATGAGTATCGTGACATGCGCGATGACATAAATTCTAGGGTTACCTAAATAGAATTTTCTGCATAATTCTTATAGGTCTCCATATGTATGATGTAATAAAAATCAGGTTGCCAGATACATAAGAAAATCCGCCAAAAAATCGCCAATCTCAGAATTTGGCGTTATGGATTATACGGCACGTGTGCCGTATAAGCAATTCATCCTACATATTTAGAATAGAAATGAGCTTTATTCAATGAAAGTGACAATTCCACGGAATCGCTAGTAATATTCATTCGATAACTTCTCGTGCATACTTCGAATGGAATTCTTCTTGCGATTTTCTTTCTTGTTCTTGAGAAAGCAGTGGAATGCGCCGTGAATCAAGTATCCGTGGATGTCTAGCAAGGAGACCCCAAGCCACAGCCCGATGTAGCCCCCGATGATGCTGAACACTTGTATTCCCTGAAAACGTTTGATAGTGGTTAAAATAATTATAGATGATCAATTTAGTAATTTGTTAAAATATCTAAATATTATTAAATCTATAATAGTTGGTGAGATTTTGGCAAATTTTGCAAAAGGTTTAATAAGTATTATTTTTCTGCCCGTCTTTTTGTTTATAAAATTATATATAATTACAACGAAATGCAGAAAAAAATAAATAACTAGCTGTCTTTTAATTTGTCATTTAAGCAAGCACATGTACAAGTGTGTGTGTGTGCATGCGTGCGTATGCCTGCGTGTGCGTGCGTGCGTGTGTGTGTTGCATATAAATCTCATTTTTTTCTTTTTGCCACATTAAAGTTCTATAAAAATATTGCCAATTTTAGTGAATTCAATAATTAAATAAACCATTCCATACCTTTTTGTATGAAGCAGAAAATAAGGAAATGTTATAGCCCTTAAATATAATTAAAATGAAACAATATTATAATTTCTAAAATTGGTGTTTTGTTTCGTGTTTTAAGAAGTTCTATTAATTTTATAATAAAATGATGATATGTATCTGATTTTCCTGTCCAAGCAATTAACATAAGCTTTTGATATTAAACATTATATGTGTGTATGAGTATAATAGTGTACTCCTTTATTTTTGGAGACTTTTTTGACGCCAAGATATGACTGACAAAATGGCAGCTATACAAAAGCTAAATTAAGGTACATTAAATTTTATCGCCAAATATTTCTCCAAACCATGGGTTACCCAATTCTGCAAAGAACCTTTAAACATTTATGAAAAATGAAACTAGTGACTATAAAAACAGGAAATTAAATCTTGAATTATATATCAATGAAATATTTAAATTAATCTCATAGAAATGCGCTTACATTGTACTTTGGCTTGTGTCTGTAAATTTCAGATTCTGCTGTGGCATAATAAACACGTAAGCATATCAAAGACAGCCTGCAATGATGTATCGATATATGATACTACACAGTACAGATATATGATATAATTTATAAAAATATAAGAAAAGAGTCTAATTATTTTAAAAATTTCAAATGGGCACATACTACTTACACAAGATTTTGAACAAATATAAAGTAATCCAAATATGCTTTGTTGATTAGCAACTTGATAATAACCATTTAACCAAATCAGTTATTTTGATCTCAATGAAATTATACTCTCCTTTTTAGTTTTTGATGAACATTTTACTATATAATGTTTCCTCATATTTCTCTCATTACAACAATTTTACTTTATTTTTGTATTATAGGAGTTCACTTTAATGAATGACTACTAATGTAATAAAAAATTTGTCAAAGGTCAGTGTCAAGGTCAGCGAAAACGAGGAAGACCGAGGAAATGAGGACTCGAAGAGGTTGAAAAGGATCTCAAGAAAACTTCAGAATAACAAATTGGAAAGCTAAGGCACGAGACACTGCTTTGGAATCGATTTGTGAATGGGAAGACAAAGGTCTAACATAGACTCCAGTGTCGGGGAGTTAGTTAGGAGTTAATTTTGCTTATTAACCTTATTTTGTTAGTATTTATGTGTTTCATTTAATAAAACAATGCAAGACATTTAATACAATTTTATACAATGTGTGCTTACACAATTGCACTGCTAATGATACTTATAAATGCCATTGAATTAAGATGTGCCTATATAATTATAATTATATGGTTCAGTTTGGTTTTGAAACTGGATCAATTTGGCCGACAGAAAGTATAATGATTATATTTTCAAATACAAATGGAATCTAAAAGATGGAATACATTCTTTATATGTATCTTATTCTAGACTTTTCCAAAGAATTTTGTAGAAAAACATTTAAAATATATTAATATTTTTCACATTACATGAAAAACGTAAAACACTTTTACGAAGCATCTATTACTCTAAGTCAAAAGACATTTTTACTCAGATATAAAAGTGTAAACTGTTGTTCACTGTACATCCAAGAAAATTCAGTTCATTATTCAAATAAAATCCAACAATATTTGACGATTTATTTAAGAAATAAGTCAACTAGTAATTTGAAAATTGGAAAGTATATCGGTTACTAAAATAAAGAAACTAATAAATCTAGGTTTTAAAATGCTTCATAAAACCTACAAGAATTCCTTCTAAGAAAATAATCTAATTTAGTTTAAATGATCTCTGATTTTACTTCCTACGACAGATTGTTATAGAAATCTCAAAACATCAGTAAAAAACAAACCATGGCTTAGGTGCATTCCAAATATTTGATACCACAATTAGTATCAATGAAGGTTTACTACTTCCTAATGAGAAACAAACTTATTTTCTTAAATGTTTAACGGAAACAATGACACACATAAAAATATTGGAAAACGTATATCGATTTTCAGCGCCACCTATTGAGGTGGCATTTACATTATATTTTAATAACACATACTTGAGCTTCGTCTGAAGAGTGTTATTTAAATTTTGCGTCATTTTACGACATTAGACAATATACGCTTCCCTCTGATACGATGACGATTAAATTATAAATAATACTCATACATGCTTTTAACAAGTAATCTATTTTAAAAGCGATGAATACCATTCTCCAAAAAAGTATTTACTATCAAAGCATTCAATGGATTCTACTTATACTTGAAAATGCGACTAAATATGGACAATAGGAAATATTATTTTCCACATTTTAATATCCTTACAGATTCCAACAACTACAGTCAATTCTAGAGTTCTTTCATCCAATTTTGCTTAAAAAAACTTGATGTATTAAACATTTCTAGATGTGTTCTAGTCTAATGAATTCTATTCCACCTTCATACTTCAAAAGAAATGTTCTTCTGCAATCGACCAGAAAAGCTATGTAACAGAAACTATGACGATTTTCTTCAATATTAAAAGAAATCAAAATGAATTGTATTGAATTGTGTAGACTTGAATTACTCAAAGAAGTTTAAAAACTTTCTCGATAAGAATTGTGTATTGTTCGAATTGTGTTGTTCAAAACACTGTATCTCGTTCTTGAACAGCTTGTCAAATTTAGAAATTTTAATAATGACAATAAACAGTTGATGATAATATTAAGAATAACTTTCTTTTAGAAAGTAATTCTCCATATGAAGGGGTTTTTTATTTGATTTGATTGTGTTTTTGATACAGTAATTCTTTTTTTTTTGTTAAGTAATTCATTTGCCCATCGTATCAATGTAATGACAAAAAAATCGTTTTTTTTAATTAGCATTTTAATGTCTCGTTCCTAAGACTAACAATTAACGGTAGAACATTACAAAAAACGAGTGGGTAATTTCTAAACTAATAGAACACTTCAGCAAAAATATTTCAATGCTACATACCATATACATTTTACAGCATGTGGGGCTAGTTATATTTTATTCCTGGAAATATAATAATCTTTTATTTAAAAATCTTTTTCTATACCAACTATTCTATTCACAATTGTTACTAATTAATTAAAACAAGCTTTTAATCACTGAAGAACTAATTTCACAAATAGTTAAGATTAAAATATTACAAGTAAAGTTACATTTACACTGTAAGAAATTAACTTGTAACAAAGTTAACCAACCATTTGAAATAAAAATAGGATATAACAGTGTTCAATTTTCGAAGAAAAAAAACTTTTAATAACTATAAGAAAAAGGTATTTTTAATTTAAATGATCATTTTATAACCTCAATAAACAAAATAATATTTTGTAATTTAATATAAATTTTTAAATGTCCAATAGTGATAATTCTTAAATATTTATCGAATAAATTATTATCTACAAAATTAAAAAAATATTTTTTAAATAAATTTGCTTATGTGACCTTTTTATCGAAATATAATTTATCATCGCCTATATCCGGATTTATACTAAAAGCATATATATGTTTGGGGGGTAGTATAAAAAATGCGATACAAACCGATCCGCTGCCGAAAGAGTTTTGTTGAACATATCCACATCTTTACACGCTCCCTGAAGTGAGAAAAAATTTTAATCAATCAAAATTAAAAACAAGGGAAAACTAGATTTCTTTTTTAGTGAATTACCTGCTGCAGAGCAAATGAGTCCACTGACACATAAGAATAAGTAGTTTTTCTAAAAAGACAATAAATTATCAAAATTTAGAAAAAATAATTACAAATGATAAAATATGAAAACATGATATTTGCTCTGAAGTTCAATTTTAATAGTTTTTTCATTGTTATTTTAATAATTCTTTCTTTATGTTTTATTGTAAGTCTTATAAAAAATTAAAAAATTGTAAAAATAAAATGATTAATTAGATGTTTTAGATTTGAAAACTGCGTTCCAAACAGCAAAAATATAAATAAATGTAAATATCAGAACATATTTTGGTTTATTTTCCCTCAATACTTGCTCGTACACTTCATAAGGAAATAAAGCAATTAAGCTGAAATTTTCAGTAAATTTAAATATATAATATAGCATGTAAAAAAAATGTGTACTAGAAATGTGCATAATATCATGTAAATAACTGAAACTAGTAATAAATAATTAACAATGAAGACAAATGAAAAGTTATATAGCGTGATCTCTAAAAATAATGTATACTTAGGCTATATTCACCTCTACTATAAAAGATTTCTACGCAGGATTTCAACAATTTACGAAGTTGGGATGGTTAAAACCATCGGTCTTCTTGAAGGAAGATATCCGTCCTATACAGTAGTGACACGAGTTCAGCATAATAACTATAGTGTATCATACTTATTACTACTCAAATATTCTCGGACATATCCTCTGCTTACGGAAAAGATTACTGATAAATGAATCCTCTTCTTACTGTTTCCATAGAGGAATTTGCGATATGCATATTAGCAAAGAAAATGCATTTTCCTCGGGAAATCGTTTGATTCCAAAGCACTTCGTACAATAGTATCTATTGCAACACATAATGGCTGAACTAAATACTGAAATTGGACACTTAAATACTGAATTTTTTAATTTTGAAAAATGTAATTATTTGCTTGTATCAATATAAGTAATTTGTGTTGTTCCGAATTTCACATTTGATTCAGATGATTCTTCATAAGATTTTATGATTTTTTACAAACAGAGAGAGATATAATAAATTGATGCAAGGAATCTAAAACATTTTGTAGATCTCAAAAATATTAACCATAAAAAATAAAGATCTACCATAAAGATAATAAAGAAAATTTCCACAAATCCTTTGAGAATAATTGACTTATTATTTTTAGTTTAAATAAAGATTATATAGTAATTATTAATATTAAAAATATGTGTGTAATTAATTACATATTATTCATTCTAGAAAATAAATATTAGGGGAAAAATTGTATGTATATTTAGAGTTCCATTTTTTCCCCATCCAAGCAATCATTTAACTGCCTCAAATGATTAAAAATGAATGAAATTTTGCCAACTTAATGTGTGTGTGTGTGTGTGTGTGTGTGTGTGTGTGTGTGTGTGTGTGTGTGTGTGTGTGTGTGTGTGTGTGTGTGTGTGTGTGTGTGTGTGTGTGTGTGTGTGTGTGTGTGTGTGTGTGTGTGTGTGTGTGTGTGTGTGTGTGTGTGTGTGTGTGAACAGCTGGAATTTTAACTTAAACACAATAGCCTCATTTACAATTGAACAACAATTATATTCCCGCATAAAAATACGCCATTTAGATGGATTTAAAAGTAGTATAGATTAAACTTTAATTAAATCTATATACTGGAAGCATAATAAATTAAATATAGTGTAACAAAATGCATTGGAAATCCACTTACGTGCAGGGCATTCTGCATTGCGGGTAGCACAGTTCTTTTACTGACTGATCGTGCTCCTTCAAACAACTCTCTGAAAAATGAACATTAATTATCTTCACTTGGGCTTAGCATGCTCTGATAATGTTACGAGAATAAAGTTACGAGACGATATCATGATTTAAGCCTGTATAACACTCTAGGTCTATCAGACCTTGTCAAATTTTTAAAATGAAAACAATTAACTGCATTGAAAAATGAGGAAATGAGTGATTTAGCACTCGAATTTTTTAGTAGTTAACGTTTTTGTCCTAACTGCTCTTGAAACGATCAGATGCTGCTTAGACTGCTTTTCTTATGATTAACTATCATTAATAATTTAATGTTTATTGTTAAACATCGGTGAGTTCAGTGACCCAGCAAAGCCTGACAAAGTGAAGCATCCTTCGCCACGGAGGGCGATTGGGGCCATATTCTCTATCACTGGGTGCAAGAGCTGCTTGTTGGTTGGGTTTTATGGCGCAAGGTCCAAAAGTGGACATGCTGCCATGTTAGAACTGCTTGGAACGTGATTATCTTCATCTGTAGTCCTTCCGCGTGAATGTAGAGAGGAGAGTGCCAACTCGGGTATGATCTCGTCACTTGACCATAGTTCAAATTTATGATGCGCTTAGTAAAAAGAAAGCATTCCAAACCCGTTGATCTTAAGATACACTGTGGGGCTCACCTGCACAGCCAAGTGGGTATATAAACACATTGGTTTATCACTATTTAAAACAAATATATAAATTAAAAAGCTAATTAAAAGCAGTGAGGCTGTATGGTGTTGGTTAATACATACTCACCTTAAATAACGGTCTATCGGTTTCAGACTCTCCACACATAATTTACACAATTCATGTAAATAAAATTCTTACTCTGAGAGAAGAAAAGAGGTTTCTTTCATTTTGAAATTGTTTTTACTGTTTAATTGAATGTGGGGTAGAAGAAAATATGTAGAATATCAGATCCTCCTTTCTTCCCCATTCTCATACAATGATTTTTAAAAAAATAAGTAAATAACGATCTTCGCATTTTTTTTTTTTTTTTTGTAGTAGTTTCGAGAAATTATTGTGTTTATCGAATGCGGGAGTACGTTTTCAATTTTCCTAATATTCTAATGATCAGAAATGGGTTGGAATATGAATGAATGAACTCTGTATGTGTGTATGTATATATACAGAGAGAGTGATTTTAAATTGCTTTTTAGAAATTAAGAGGGGTGTTAGTACCCATCTATACAAGCAATAATTACATAGGAACATAGGATCACATTCCGACCTGAGAGGCAGAAAAGAAGAACTCTCACCTGACAGTGCTTGCCCAACACTTACAACAGCGTTGGGTAAACGAATGAATTATACCAAAAGTATCACAATCATATTTATAGTTTAGTGAAAACCTCACAGCAAATAGTTGACAGGAACGACGATTGGCGCACCCTCTCAAAGATTCTTGGTGCCTTATCAATTTTGTCCCCGTCAACAAGGATTCTAGCCACGAGATCTTCAGTTGAGTCCACAAGCTTCTTGTACACCAAAGATTTCATGTGCCCCAGAAGGAAAAAAAATCCAGTGGATTGGGGTTCAATGAAAGAAGGCACAGATCCGCTGCGTCCAATCCATCGTGCTAGAATCAAAATGTTACAGACCGCGATGGAAAAATGTGCATCATGCATAAGCCAGATGTCTCTCAGGATGGGGAGTGGAACAGCCTGCAATAAACTGGGAAGTACTTGTTCCAAGAAGATCGGTATGTTGCGCTATTCAAACGACCTAGCATGATGTAAGGGCCTACCAGGTAATCACGAAGGATACCCACCCAGATGTTTATGGAAAATGTCTGCTGGTGTCTACGAGGGTTTGAACAGTGAGCATTGTTGTCAGAACAAACGTGTTGAATGTGTTTTTAAAAAACAAATTCTACTCCGATTGGCTTTCTCCGGTAACCAATAAGAGCAAAATGCTACTTCTTTTCTGTGGAAATTTGCATACGGTAAATCCATGATAGATTTTTCCTGTTTTCTGCCTCTCAGAATGGAATGCGAATATATATATACATATATATATACAAATATATATATATATATATATATATATATATATATATATTTATATATATATATATATATATATATATATATATATATATATATATATATATATATATATATATATATATATATATATATATATATATATATATATATATATATATATATATATATATATATATATATATATATATATATATATATATATATATATATATATATATATATATATTTGTATATATATATATATATATATATATATATATATATATATATATATATATTTGTATATATATATATATATATATATATATATATATATATATATATATATATATATATATATATATATATATATATATATATATATATTTATATATATATATATATATATATATATATATATATATATATATATATATATATATATATATATATATATATATATATATGTATATATATATATATATATATATATATATATATATATATATATATATATATATATATATATATATAATATCAAGGATAAAGGATAACATTTAAAATAGTCATAGCAAAAAGGAATTTTCAAGAGCTCCACGTCGCCGTCGCATTCGATTTTCGATTTGTTTTTAACTGATTTATATATTTCATTTTGTATAAATCTAAATAAATAGTAAACAGAGCGTTAAAAAAAAAGAATAAGTATTTTTATTTTACAAATCACACACACATTTTTCACAAAATTTAGTTAGATATGTGTTTTTCCGTATGTATTGTGAATCATATCTGTGAGACTAATTTTTATATTTCTTATGATTAATGATACATATTTTTATAAAACTTTAAAATGCGTTCAGTGTCCGACAAGACAGACGAAAGAAAATTAAGAAAACAGAAATGCAACAGGAAAAAGAAAACAGAAATATTATTATAAAAGTAAATTTTATAATTTCACACACTTTCTTCTCTATTCACGTCATTAAAACGTACATATTTTCACATGATATGTATACTATTTTTTTATTGCATATAATGAGAAGTTTCTTAATTTCAGTGGATACTAAATCAGTCGCTGAGGCATTATGCGTGTGGGAATCATTTTTTTGCTCTCACTTCTAATGATTCCTCTTAATGGGGGAGAAGCATGAGATGCAGGAGAAATGCCAACCGAAGGACTGTAATCGCTTTCCATAAATATATAGCCAATAAGCGGCCTATGGTTATTGCTAAGACAAGAGTCGCCACAATCTCATCTGCGTTCGCTGCACGAATAAAGGTGTAATAAGATGTCTCATTTATCCTAGAAGTATTACCTTTCAGATATATCTAACGTAACACGCCATCATTAATTACACAAAAAAAATGGATTGAGTTTCGACAAATAAATATCGAAATTTAATGAATTTTAACAAACTATTGGTCAGTATTATCGTCATTCTCTAAATAATAATAAAGTGAAGATAATCTTTATTTTTCTGTTCTAATAATTATCTTAGGATATAATGTTTATAAAATATATAAAATTAGTATTTTTAAGAGTTTCGCATTAAAGAACGTATATAATGGTTTCCATTAATTAATTGTTCATATAAACTATTGAAAACTGAAATTAGTGCAAAATTAGGTAGATGTGTTTCCAAATGGTTTCATGCCACAAGTTTAGCAGCCATGGGTTGCTTTAAGGTATTTGGACATTCACTTAACTTTGCTTGCGGTAGTTTTTGTGTAGACCATGGGCTATATCTAAGTGTCACAAGGAAGAAAATCCGAAAAACCCCAGCGCATTCTAATAAATTCATATGTATGCAGAAAACTGAAAAAGTTCTGAAAAACTGAATAGTAGTAGAATGACAAGTCCCGTCGTTCAAAAATAGCTGGTATTAGATCGAGGCTCTTTTGCTCTTGGATTTACTACTGAACCAGGGCGAATTCTTTTGTTCTTTAGATACTAAAAACTGAATATTCCAGAAGTCACTTTGAAGCTTTGAAGTCTATCTAGCAATTCAGAACTCATAAAATTTAATTAAAGAATGCCAACGATATATCGATCACATATATGTATATTTATCGATACCAAAGAAGAAAATATCAGTAAAAACTAAATCAAATTCTTTTTCTTGTCTACAACCACGGTAAGTTTAGAGGCGTCTGCTGTTTCATGCAGGAAATATTCTTTCAATGAAGTTTTCCATATACGAACAATAGTAACCAAAAATTTATCAATGAAATATCACTTTGCCCACTTCATCAACTGTGGACCTAGAAGGTAAGCGCTTAGAATGTACTTAAAGTCAACCAACGTCTGCCTTTCTTCCTCAACTGACAGTGGAAGCCTAAAACTGTGGTGGTTCATGATTGCCTCTTATTTAACAACAATGGCTTTCTTTTCTTGCTTTTCTCTTATACAGAGTATCCAAATTTCTTAGAAACTTAGAATAGATGGGACTTAGAGTGACCAAATTTCTTAGAATTCCAACAGAATAGTCGACTTTTTCCCATTAATGTTGTACCTAAGCAAGTCATGTGATTATCACGTGACATTGAATAGTATTCTTGCAGTAATGCCAAAAGTCACTTTGAAGCTGGTTATGAACAAAATATACTAGAATGCCTTCATTAATCCAAAATAGAATGCTTTTTATAAACATATTTATCAAATGCAATAGTTTCTTTCAATAACTGTCAAGTAAATAGTCCTTATAATTTTGCAGTTTAGATGTTATGATCTATGCGTCATTATTCTAAATTTCTGTATAATAAGAATTATTTCTCCTTCAAAGCTTCTTATGGTGTGACAAGAAACAAAGTTTCTTGTCAATGGAAAAATACTCAATTTTTATGGACAATTTCAAGCTTCAAATGTCTTAAATTTCCGTAATCTAAATTATGATATCATGATAAAGCCTTCTAATCTGATATGATATCTCATTGTAATATCATTATTATATTTTATTTATATTCATTTATCTAGTAATTTTTTATCGCCGAAAGATTTCTAAGCACTCGCAATCATATTAAATATTTTAAAGAAATGGAATAAACAGGCAATATTTATTTTAAATATCATTTAAGTGCTATGCAACATGTGTCATAAACTTTCGATCGCAGTGTTATAGGTTCTTTTGGAACCACCCTACCCTAAATCTAAATCTACGTAACATAAATTTTAAAACCAAAATATTTTAATTGTAGAAAAGATGCCACAGAACATTCAATTAAAGTGTCATTCACTTACTTTCTTCCTCCTTCCAACAGGTCCGGATGTCGTAGATAAGAGACAATCGGTGGACGGTGCAATCGCAATACTTTATGTGAAGGTTCGCACAGCATTCTGACATACAGTCCTAAAACATCATCAAAAATAAAAGCTTCAAATGATCAAATTTAACAGTGAATAGTTTTACCATATTTTCGAACATAATGTATGACGAACAATCAAACGAAAACTGAACACACGGCACAAAGTGAAGCATTCTTTTATTCAAAAACAATAGCCTCATGTGTTAATCAATTTAACTCACTTGGAGACAAACAATCCACTGCAGCACTGTAGAAACATTGATGGATCCACTCTTCTGTTCAAATTAAATCAACGTCCATGAATGACCTTATATAGCTTTACTAAGGCCGTGGTGGCGTTGTTGGTTAAGGCACCATTCTCATTATCGAAAAGTTGTGAGTTCAAATCCCTGCTTAACCGAAGATCAGTCGTGTTAGCTTCAGTGGTTCAGTAGCTTTACGCTACTTCCATTTAAGATCACAAAAGAAAGTGTCATTTGCAGTGGGAAGTGGTTGAAAATGTGACCACATTCTCATTCACTGTGTGGCTGGAGCTCCGTGGGTTGGTGACGTGTCCACATTCATATGTGACGTCCAAACTCTTTCCACTGGTGTGGCGTGGATGTGGAGAGGAGGATGCCAGCTCAGATATGACCTAATTAATTAAACTTAGCTAAAATTACGAAGAGCTTGGTGATGGGCTAATATTTCAAATCCGTTAGCCTTAACGTGTTGCCCCAGGCTTGCCTTATGTATGTATGTGTGGTCTAAAAATGTGGTCTGAAAATGGGAAAGTTCTCATTAAAAATAACCACAAAAGTCACGAGATAATAATATTTCTCAGAAGTAGGAAAATTATTGCCTTTTGTAATTTTTTAAATAACTTTAAAGAATCGATTGTTGAGGGGAAAAAATATCATCAACTTCTGTTTATTTAAAAATTAAAGCTTTGTAATGCTTAGCTGTAATTTTAGTGTATGTGAAACATCCTCCGACACGAGATTCACTCATTTATACTATAATAGCAAAATCTTTTCTATTTTGTCATTAGCTACCAACATTTGTTTTAAGCGAATACAATACGTATGTAAGTTCAACCCATTACCAAATGAATTTTAGCGCTACGTTGATTCCCTTTCTCCGCAAGAAGCAGGATAGTTTATGTAACCATATTTCTCAGTAAAGAGTGAACAACGTACTTCTTGTGTCTGTGTTGCCCCGGTCCGTCTTTCCAGAAGCCCAGAGTAATTCTTGCAATTGGTTTGATACGGCGCAGGAAGAACGTGCACTATACTCTGAAAACAAAATAAAAATAATACAGAATATTGCATTGGTGCATGAAAATATGACTTATAATTACTATCAAATAAGTACAAATATTAAGTTGGGCTAAAGAAATCCATTATTTTATCGATATATGGATGTAGTGATCAATATCTCATAAAGTTTCAATCAAATAATTCCTGATTTATGCAGTATGACTTACATAAGAGGTCCGATTCAAGGATAGAGGGGAATGTTACAACCCCTGAACATCAGGAGACGTTGAGCACCCCAAGGCAGGGAATTGATGTCACATAATGGTTTTAGATGAGTACTGTGGCCTTCTCGACAAGAGTAACCCTGCCAGGAGAAAACGTACTTCGCACATTCTGCCCAGAGCCACTTTCAGGCAACCAGCAGGACTTGAGGGTCACATCGAAGTCAAATCTACGATTGGTTCATTTTGATAATCTCCCCCAACTCATGAATGTTATGGTGGCAGGCAACCAGGAGATGCTGTCACTTTTAAGGGTAGTCACTTGAAGCAGACAGCATTATCAAGGCTCATTAATAGGCACCTGAATTGTCTCAGAACTCATGGAAGCAAGATCTTCCCCGTGTGTAGGTATGCAACATCATGCATTTTACCCACGGTCTACTTTCCTGCTTAGGACTTGAAAAGGGGGACTTGTTTCGAAGTCCTCTTTTTGTTTTGTAATGTTGTTAATTCATGGATCTGGTTTAGCCTATTAGATAACCAGATAGGTTAAGAAACAATGATACAAAAAACAACAGATTGATGCTCATTAGAAACATATCGGTTCGCATTAAAAATACTTTTGCTGTTTATTTGTCTAGTTCATTCAGTTGTGAGTTACAGGGTGCTACAAATGGAAGTGGTTTTGGTGGCAACAAGCTACAAGGTGGCAACACATTGGTGGCAACAAGCTACAAGGTGGCAACAAGCTACAAGGTGGCAACACATTGGTGGCAACAAGCTACAAATGGTGGTTGCAGGCCAAGTGTGGGGTCTTCTGCTTAGTTCCTGTTTCTAAATTATGAAGACTCACTTTCAGGGCTATGATGTCACACCCACTAAATGCCCTATAAGGTGCCATCGTTTCTACTCCGTGTAGTGCTGATAAAAGAGAAAAATGCTAGTAACCTGTCGTTATAAAAAAATAAGTAACTGCACAATCTTTTTAAGGATTGCGAATCTTCTCTTTTGTAATTCGTAAAAGCAAAAGAAAAGGCATTTCGACAAATAAATAAAAGTAAAGTCTCGCACCCCATGTCATTTACAGTTGAGCAAAGGCTGTACTTTAGTTTTCTACACGCACGAGGTTTGTCAAGATGGGTGCTCCAGAGTTATCAGAGCTTTATCTTATCTTAAATCGCATGCAAATCAGAAAACTGAGAGCAATTGGAAAGATCAAAACTCAGCGGAGTTAAAAACTCAACAGTGAAATGTTTCCATCTGCCCAGTATGCGTAGTCAGATAGCTATTACTGTAAAACGCGTAAGTAATATCATGAAATGCCCAAGAAAATACGTCATAACATGTCACGACCTACCTCTCTGACCCCGTAGTTGTAAGTCAATCCAGGCTGCAGACTGACGCCATCGTACTGAGGGTTCGGGATGGTCTCAGGGTCATGTATGGTTAGTCTCGCCCGGACGACCGGATTGATTGGGCTGTATTCCTTATTCTCCAGATTTAGCATCATAGAAAGCTCTGATAAAAATCAAACGAAAAATAATTATTTCCATACAATTAAATAAAATTTTATGAAGAACAAATGTAAATATGGAGAACTCTTAATACCTTTCCAGCTAGGTATCCAAAGTGAAACGAACGTATATTAAATTATGAAGTTGTTCCTTTTTTAAAAATGGCACATAAATTTGCTCATAGAAATGTTCATAAACATACTATTGTGTAAGATCACACATGTTTGGAATTTTGTTCAACGATATTAAAGCAATTTTTATTTATTTATTTTTTATTTAAATACTGAGTATAAAAAGACCTGCTCTTGGCCTGGTAGGACACCACATTCGTCGAAGTGAAACATTCTGATTTGACCTCATCTACTGATGAAGTACGGGAGACAGATATTTGGAATCCCGTTGTGGATTCCCTAAAACTGTTGTAAGGCATTTCAAAGACAGCACGTTATGGGAGAGCTTTTCCTAGATAATGGACTGTATTTGCATGTCGCAAAGGAGGAAATCCTGAAGACTTCCAAGCACCCACCCTTAAAGATGTGCATGCAAAAGGGAATCATCTCTCTTCCAGTTTTCAGCAATAGTTAGGGACTGGGAACATTTACTCTAAAGAGTGGTGTCCACAGTGAACCAAGGAAGAGAATATCCTTTCTGTGCTCATCTCTTGAGGAATGTTGTTGGAAATTTTCCGAATTTCTAACAATGTGACTCGTGAATACGACCTATTACTATCTATAAAGCCCGCCACACACTATAGGACTTTTCGCTTGGATTTGTTGGAGGAGGTAGAAAGTAATTAAGCACACACTTACCTCAAATTCTGCTGACCACAGAAGGGGAGACACATCTGGAGTGGGAAGTTATTTTTAAGGGTGCCATTTTTAAACATTTATTGCTTTTGGCTTAAAATGTGTGCCTTGTAAATGGAAATCGAAAATCGCCAAAAATTTCAATCATTTAAAAGAGTTTTTCATTCACTTTTATGACTTGACGTATGTGTCTTTTTAGTTTTTATTGTTGTACTCATTTGTCTGCTTGTAACATCTGCCATTAAATGTTATCATAGTAAGTTAAGTAACGTGCGAAAATTAGGCACAGAAGTATTATTGGCTGTTACTTTGGACTGTGATGATGGTGAAAAGAAAACAATCAATAAAAAAAAGAAATGGGCAAACAATTGGTTGCTCCAGCGTGAAACTCTTTCACATCTAAATTTGATTACAGAAATACAGTCGGAAGATAAAGATTTCTTGAATTACATGAGGATGAATTAAAAATTGTATGCAACGTTGTTGGATAAGGTAACACCTTTCATTATAAGAAAAGATACATCCATGCACTCATCTTTAAGTTCTCATGAACTATTAAGTGCAACTTAGCGCTTTCTGACAAGCGGTATTAATTAACGAGCCACATTAGTACATCAAAAAGTTTATTTATCGAGTATTAATTATTATTATTTATTAGTAGATATAAAATCAAATTATTTATCTTTTATCCAAGTATTCTTAGATTTTATAATATTTTCTTAAATTATTTTTAAATAAAATGGAAACAAATAACATTTACCAAATGATAAATCAAAACTGAAAATGCATTTAATTTCAATTTCGCTTAAAGGTGAATAATTTTCTTCTGTTATTATTAATCAATTTATTATTTTAATTATCTAATTTTATTATTGTTTAATTGTATAAGGAATATTTAAAGAAAACAACAGAATAATCTCAACTAATACCTTTATATTATTGTTTAAACTTAATTCATATTTAAAAATATAGAAAATTAAAACTATAAAATGTTCATTTTGAAGATTTGTTAGTATTATGAAATAAAAAAAATATTGTTTTCTAATAAAGCTTATTATAAAATTTCGCAATTAAATGTTACGATAAATGTGTAGTTATATATATTCATTCAGATAGAGAATAATTTTACAAAATAAATTATTTAACTTATTTCATCATCATTCTCAACAAAACTTGTGTCCAAATTCGTGGAATTGCAGTTTCGTCCAGAAATGATATATATTCAAAGTACCATAAAGTCGGCACACATATGCATCCTCCGTGCTTACACCACTTTTTTTCGATTCATTGATTTTTCTCTTTTATAGGTTCTACGGAGGGCATTAATTTTTTCCTTTACTTCGTTAATTGAAGCCTTTTCATCTATCTTTTTGTATATTTCTAATAATTTTTAGTAAGCTAACTTCCTTTTTATTTTATTTGTGTAATCGACACTCATTATTTGCCACAAACAAGGCTCATCTTTATAGACTTCAATAAATTCCTTCAATATTTGCTTCATGGACAATTTTAAAAAAGGGATCTAATGTTCGTGACGTTTTGTAAAACGTTAATCTAAGTTTCAGTAGATGAGAAATTTCAAACATTAATTTCCCCAAGTATCGCCAAGAAATAATTTGCAACCCTGTGAGACAGACACGCGACAACGGGAAGCAATTGCTTACTTCCTGTGTTGGAAGAAAAGTCAGAGCTTGTTTGAATTTTCTTCAGCCTGTCCAACTTCCCCACACACGGTACAACTTGTTCACGATAGGATTTTTCTGTGGAAAAATCCTATCATGTGTGGCGGGCTTAAGAAATCGTCCCACAGGAAATGTTATGAAAAGTTCAACCCACATCGCCTTGTTACTCTGCTGTACCGTGTCAAATGACATGTACTAGAACGCCATCAAACTTACTATGAAGTACAAGAAAGAGAAAATTAAAACTTTTTTTTACTTAGATGTAAGTTTAAGAAAACGCTTTTAAGAGAAAAGTTCCATTTTTATAAATAAAAGGAAATAATTCTGAGATAAGTTTAACTCCATAATAAGGATGTATTGACAGCATACAGTGTTTGGAATCAACAAGTCATTTTTTAGGTGACATGATCAAGAATTATCATCCGTAAGTGGGTGGAAGGGATTCATAAGATAACATAGAAATGAAATTGCTATATTTATTTGCTTTATGAACTTGCTACATTTATTTGGAAAAGAAATACATAAAATAGGTTGATTTATTTACATAATAATTTCAGTCAGACCTTAATACAGTACAGATACAGTCAAAATATGGCAGATAATTTAATTAATTATCTAGCATGCTTTGGCTAGCACATTTAACTAATTTTTACTATTAGATTTAATTTGAAGCATAAATGTGGCTAAAATATGTTAGATAAAAATTTTACTCAATCACAATTAGATTTTTTTCTAAAATTTAATTTACTTAAAAGTGAAAAATATGCTAGACAAAATAGCTTCATTTAGAATATTGATCTAATTACTTCAATGATACCAATTAGACATAATGTGAGATAAGGATACACTGAAACTATGCTACATAAAATTATTATCACTTTTATCAAAGCAAATATACGGTATTGATGTTTTCTCATTATCACGAATTTCATCCAAATCATTTAAATCTGTCATTTAACATTTCATCAAAGATATCCTGCATAAAAGATTTTCTGAAAATTCATTTACCTTATCACTTATGTATCATGTCGCTTTTGATTTATAATATCTTAGGTAAAATACGTACTCTGTGCTAGTATGGAGGTTGCACGCAATAACTTAACTATTTGTAACCTTTTCTCTGTCAAATTTGAAAATTCACCTGTTCCACAAATGTTTCCTCAACATTTAAGAAATCACCGGTATTGATAAGATTTTTTTATTTGCATACTCTTGAGCAATATTCTTATTCATAAACAAGGCAAAAAAAAAGCATAAACCACGAAATAAAAGGCCTTTAAAATCATATTCTACAACGAAACGAACAACGATCAATGATTTTAACATTCAATGAAATCAGCAAATGTACTTACCAGACGAGCGTCCACTCCGTGGTCGAAACATGCTAGCACTGAAAGGTTCAATGGTTCGATTCACCCAACGTGCATTAATGGTATAACAGTTTGTATATTCGTAATTGAAATATCTTCCAATTCTAAAATTTAAAAGCATACATACTTTATTCTAAAATAAACATGCATTCATCCATTTATTTGATCAACAGGATCAAATAAATAAATATATTAATTTTTTTTATTTTTTTAAAAATATAATTATTATATCACTACTATAAGTTTCCAAATTATTCACAATGTATGTTGGAAATGTTGCAAATTACTAATCTATTAGAATGTAGTTTGTATTTGAGTATTTATATTTCAATGAAACGATACAATGCTATTATATAAGATTGATAAATAATATTTCAGCAGAGCGTTTAAGTAAACATTCGCAATATAGTTTCAGAAGTTAAAAGCGTTCAGTTTGAACGATGAGGGCGTCGCATCTTTCAATGTGAACTGCTAAGAAAAGTATTCGCCTGTGTGCAAATAACATGTTTCCTAGGCCAACATCCAGAGATTATGAAAAGCTCTCGTTGAGCAAAGGAAAGAATCAATACTTGTTCGAATCTAGTCAGAAATTTCTGAAGAAGAATCGGAAAAAGGAATAAATTGAAGATTGCTGATATTGTAGCAGAAGTGGGAGAACTACGAAGGTGAAGGTACATCTCGCCTTTAAGACTTTTATGATAGATGGCGCCACCAGAGGATCCACCGCTCAATTTTGACTCTGATCTGGAGGGGAAGGAAATTTCATGGCATCCATAGTAACCGCTGAAGGACCGACCGCAGGACTTTCGATTCATACAGATTTAATGAGCACATATATAGCATGTACTTGGTGGGTCTTTGGTGGCATTGGGAATCGAACCCAGCCATATACAGTAATGGCCAAAATTTGTGGAATTTTTATGAAATTTTTTGCCTTTCAACTGTGTATGCTTGTAAAATGTCTTAATCTTCTTTAAATAAAAATATTTATATGAAAGGAAATTTAATGTATAATGTAAATAAAAACAGAGAACTAAAATGTCTATGTTACAAAAACAGTTACTCTTGTTTTTGTCTAAAATTTATCATCAATACTTAAATATAGTGTAATAATAGAGCACTAGCCAATCACGTTTACTGTTTTTAAAATCAATCAAATGTCAGTAACTAAACAACAGTATGTTTTCCTTTGTCAAAGCACTATTTTGTTGGAATGAATTCTGCAGAAATATGCATGCTAGTTCCACTAAATAGAACAATGCTTTTAAATGCTTTTAATTTTTCTTGATGAAATTAATTCAAATCAACGCTGATTCGACACTTGCAAAAAGAAGCAGAATTGTTATAACGCGAGCAAATGTTCTATCTTAAGCCGAAATTACAAAACCAGTTGGTACGTCAGTGACTTTATCAGATGTTCGAAAGTTGTGCCTAAGTTATGATAAAAAGAAATCATTGAAAAAATAAGGCAAGATCAGGCCGAAAAAATGCCTATGTGCTACTGACAATAGAAGAATAAAAAGCATATATCTCAAAGATAGAAAATGTTACTATGAAATGAACACAATAGATATTTGAGTTAATTCAAGAGTTGTTATTAGGTTTTGAACGTAAAAGTAGAAGTCCAAGGCAAACGTCATTAGTCAGGGAAGTATAAATCTTAATCAACGCAAAAAATGAATATAGTAAACGAAAAATACATTAAGTGGTCAGAAAATCAGTAGAAGTAAATAATCTGGAGCGACGACAGTAAAGTATCGGTCTTTGGTAGTAATGGGCGCCAATATATGATATGTAGAGTGAGGAAGAGCTAAATCCTGATTCCATTGAAGTAGCTACAAAGAACCCAACAAATACCATAGTTTGAATACGTATGCCTGCAGATGGTGTGAGACATTCAAGTCCACTGATGGCATTCTGAATGTAAAAAATGCATCAATACCACTCTGGAATAAAAATTGATAATTTCCATCAGGGATCTTCCCCATTCAGCGGGATTCAATTCCGTACTATAACCGCAAACACATGAAAAGAATGATTTAAAAATAAAGGCGCAGATTTATTACCCTAGCCGGGAAACAACTTTAATTGAAATCCTTTTAAAGATTTATGGTGATGTTTCTAAGTATGTATGGAAAATGCGTCCATCAAATAAAATACAACTTACTGAGACGATAATTGCTTCTTCGAATCAAGTGTTTAAGAAGGATGAATTCCAAACATTAATTTGCTCGGTGAAAAAAACGCTACAGAACTCAATTAAAACAACGGTTATCATACTAAATTCTGATTGTGTAAGTGCCACTTTAAAATGCAATGAAATCCAAGATACCTCTAATCTTTTGTAGCGTAACATTTCTCGCAATATAGATATTGAATTTGGATTTTTCTAATAAAATTTTGCTCTTTTAATAAAAAAAATAAAGTTAAATTTTGCTTAGTAAAATTCTACATTAAATTTCCTTTAGTTTGATACAGAAGCATTTATATTTAAATGAAAATTAATATATTCTATAAGCACACGAAGTTAACAGATATAATAGATAGGAAACAGCTTCCAAACACAGAAGTCACAGAAGCTTCCAATCACAGTAATATGTAAAGCATTCAGGACTGATCGTCTTTACAAACTCTCTACTTCGGCCGGCTTTATTTATGCCTGATTTGATGGGAAAATCTAACAGTTTCGCCAAGATTTCTGAAAGGTTCTAAGTTATCTCGCTTAATATTGGTCCCAGAGCTTCCGTGATGAAATTTTCCAGAAAAGTCTAATTTTAATCAAAAAACTTCAAATCACCACGAATCCCACCAAAAAAACTGCCAAATCGTCAAAACTCTTGCCAAAAGCTCGCCAAGTAGAAAAATTATTAAAAATGACGTTTTCAAAGTAGATTACGCCTAAAATTCGCAATTTTTGCCCAACATCTGAATATTTCAAATATGTCAGAGAAAGTTTTAGGTAATCTCGCTTAATATTGGTCATTCACATTCGACGATGGAATTTTTTAAAAATATTTGTTTTTCACTAAATGGTCGCCAAGTCACTAAAAATTTCACCTAAAGCTCGCCAAGTCGCAAAATTATATGGATACCATTTTTAACTTAAAATACGAAAAACACAATTTTTGCCCAAAATCTGGATATTTCAGATCTGTTTCAGATATTTTAAGAGAAATATAAGTAATGTTTAGAAATTTGTAAGAATATCATTTTTTATCACTACTTACAATCCATCACAGCTACGATCCTCGAATTGGCAGGAGCGAATTAAACCGCTTTGCGTAGGTCCCATTGTTATCCTGATGGATCGATTTAAATATTTGTAAGTATTCTGCATTCTGGTGATATATGCCTGAAAAAAATTTTGTCTTTTTTACTTCAGAATGTTGGTAAAATCAGTAAAAAACAAATTATCAATTACAGTACCCTATACTATATATGATACAAAACCACAGAATTATTACACCTTTCAATCAGAAAATAAAAATTAAAAATTTTATTTTGCTTTCATATTTATATTGTGAGAGAAAAAAAATGTGTGGCAGTAGAATCATATTATTAACGAAGGGAAAGCGCTTCTCTGGGCGCAGACTTTTATCTTTAAATTGGTTTATATATAAATTTGAAGCAGTAAAGTGTTAGGTTCAGTTATTACAAGTGACAACAGAATATCTCCTGAAATAAAAAGAAACCCTATTGCAAATGGGAGCTTTTTTGAACTGAGAAAATTCTTTAAATTTAGTTTTTTTCAAGAAATACAAAATTTTCTTAATTTGTCTTGTGAGGCCTGTCTTGATATATGCTTCTGATACTTGGACTGTGACTAAATTGGAGGCAGATGCTGTCGCAGTATTCGAAAAGAAAATCTTGAAGAGTGTTCTTGGTGGAGTAGAGGAGAACATTAACAGGAGAAGAAGGATTCAACTCAGAATTATATCAAATATATAAACAACTGATATTGTTAAATATAAAAAATTAACTCACATGTGCTTCGAATGGTTGATGGAAACACTATGAAAAATGTTCTGCACATTAAACCTACTGAAATTAAAAAGCGGTAAAACCGCAGTTAAAAATGGGATGACTCGATGGAGTCAGATTTTCTTACAATTAATGACAATAATTGGAAATCAAAAATGTTTTAGAGGTTAAGGTGGAGAAACCTTCAGAGGACGGCATTGCCTCCATTGGGGTGTCTGGCCAGTTATGATGATATAGAATCACATAGAGATTTAAAATCCTCATATAAATGAGTTGAATTCTCACTTTGAATTATGAAAACACAGTTATATAATTTCATGAAAGATAATATTTAATTAATCTAATGAAAAGAGAACATGAATTAATCTATTATAAGTTATATAAAAAAAATCTCATTCACACACACAATACGCAGAATATTAATAAATAACATTTTCCAGTATTCCTTAACACGCGAAAGTAGTTTATCTTTATTTTCAAATAATCTTTAATTATTTGTGATTAACTCTGAGATTTAAGACACATAAATTCTCCTGTCTACAGCGCTGTTTTACTCATCCGAGCTTCTGAGAAAGGAAACGGATTATTGAGAAATAATTGTGATACGAAGCCAGTTTCTTTCGTCATTATTTCTGTCGTTACAGTTATGCAAGAATCTCAGAATCTTCTGTATTTTTGAATAATGGAAAGATCCTTTAGTACACGGATTTTCAAGAAATTTTCAGGTAATCTACAAAAATCATATTTGCTAAGCAATCTGTCATTAATAGTTCTGTTTAATAATATTTTACGAAAATTATGATTATAGGATGACTGAAAATAACGCCATGACTGTTACAGAGAAAGATACTGTGACGAATTCCATGAAAAGTTGAATTTGACACCCGACTCTGAGAACACTTAAAAACTTTTGTAAAACTGCTTTTTCTTTAGAGGTGGAATTTTTTAGTATAAAATGCCGGATTTTGACGAGTACAAGGCAGCACCTACTTCTATACAGACTTAGTTGTTGTTGCTGCAGCATATTTCTCTGTATCTAGCAAAAAATTGGGGTCTGCCAATTAAATGAAAGAAGTCGTGTAGTCTTCATAATTTAGATGCAGAAAACTCCCCAGTACTTGACTTACCACCCTCAGAAGCATCTTCTTCTTCTTCTTCTTCTTAAAATAGAGTTTGTATGTCATTGGGCACCTCTGCTTTTATCAGCATTTTGTACCATTAACTCCAAACCCAATGTTTCCTAGTTCCAGTTGCTCGGGTCACCCACTTTACTAATAAAGTCCGATAACCCTTTAATGGAGTCTAGGTGTAACTCTCTAGTATGGATGAAGCCTAAAGAAGTTAATTTAGGGAGGGCAAGAGCCTCACATTCGTAAATGACATGCTCTGCCATTTCCTCTTGCATATGACATTTCCAGCAGATAAGGTCTTGCTGAAACAGTCCCATCTGGTCAGAAAGTCAGTCATGCTAGGAATAGCTTCCCGACTTTCACCAGAAGAAGATGGTTTAGAGGTCATTTCTACCTCAAGTGAAGGATTCATTGCTGCCCCTTTACAAGATTGCCTCTGAGTTCCCTTGTCTTTTTCAGCAAGGTCTACTTTAGAGGCTTCACCTGCAAATGCAGAAAGGTTTGTTACTTCTTGTGTCTTTTCAGCCACAAGATAACAATTAAAAAGCTCAGGTAATATAAGTCCACCCAGCATTGCCTGAGTTACTGGGCAAGGCAAAATACTCTAGAAGTTCGCCAAGCAACTAGAGGCTCCGTTAAGACACCAATACCGCGGTGCCAATTAGCCCTAGGCACGGATCGCATAACACCAGGGTTTACGGGAGCTGGTTCACGGCCTCTGATTCTATATTCAAGGCTATCCTGCCATTCCTACAGGACATTCGGCTATCCACCACCTGCCGACGCGCCTGGTGGCTGTGCTCAAGCCCCAGGAAGGTACACGTACCCCCTGGTTCCAGGTAGAAGCATCAGTATTCCCAACTGTTTTAAAGAAAATTGTCAGATAAATCTTATATGCAAATTAAATTAAGATTGATGCATTGCAATTTCTCACATAGTGTTAGCCATTTTGTTAACATTTCACTAAAATTTGCAAGGCAATAGCCAATTTCGAAAAAAGTATACTACATGTAGTTAAACTTTAGACTTATGTTTTTACATCATATCTAAAAACAAAACGAAAAGAAATTAAAATTAATTTTAAGGCAAAGTTGGATAAAACATTAGTTTTCATCCCCCCCCCCTCATCACAACCACAGTCCTGGACCAGAATTTATACTCCTGAACTGAAGACTGCACTGGGGAATTCTGATTTATTACAAGAAATGGAGTCTTTCATGACGCAAGTCTGAATAATCATCAGCCTCTCTGAAGAACTCCACACTCTTGTGTTTAAAATAAAAAAGCATCTGAAGCTGCAGATCACTGCCATCAAAACTGAAAGTTTGATTAGTCAGTGGCGTCATCTGTTGAGGAGAGCTAAAAGGAATTTCCCTTAAATCTGAGTTTATAATTTTATAAATACGTATACGCCTTAAACTTCTACAGAATTTGAATAAATCCATCACAAGTATAAAATGTTTCATGATTAATTCAACAAAAATATATCAGAATAATTTTAGTAATTAATGCTTTGATATTCACAAAAATATGCAACAATAAAATGAAACAAGAAAAAGTTATATGTTAATGGAAAATATGTTTCCCATCAAATTTTAAATGTTGGTATGATTAAAGCTTGTTTCTAAAATTTATTCAAATGACAATTGATTTATCTTTATTTAACTCGATGCTTTATTAAAGAATAAATAATAAAACAGCTAAGCATAAATGAATAGGAAAGTTTTGAATTGAATTTTAAAATAAGTTGTGTTAATACAGAAATGCATGGCCTTATAGAAAGTAATTAAGTACTTCTCCTATTCACTCATATAAAAAAGTAAAGATTAATTAAGAAATAAACAAGAAAAACAACTAAAATAAAATAAATAAATGAATGAATAAGTGAGTTTCGAATTTTTTTAAATAAGTTTTGTTAATTCAGGAGTTCATGTCCTTATTCAAAATAACTAAATAATACTCCTACTTTTTCATAAGATTTATCAATCAATTATCTCAAAAGAAGTTATCTTGGTTGCAATATGATCTAAATTAATAAATTAGTACATAAATTATTAGCTAAAAATAAATAAATATTTTATATCGAAATACAAAAATATTTTCCAAAATAAAATCGTGACAATTTATGAGAATACATCAACATGCTGAATAAAGAAAAGAACACGGGCGTTCACTAAAATTAATAAAAGTGTGTCTTTAAATGGAACTTAGTATTTTATCTCACGAGATATTTGTGGGGGACTCCCATTATAGCCCACAGGTAGCAGCACTTGCTCACAATTCCTTATCTTATATCGGATCATATATGATTCTTTGGTATTGGATATTAAAAAAAAATTTCAGGAAATTTTAAATATTTATTTTCGGTTGTAATTTATTTACTAAAACAATGAACACGATTATTTAGAAAGTTATTCTTCTGTTATACTTTGCAAATAAAACAAAATGACTCTCATCTGAAGTAATTTT